>APFE030230022.1:8283-21621 GCA_000404065.3 Pinus taeda
GGGACTCCAACCTGTACAAAGATCATGAAATAATAATTATAAAAAAAATATTGTTTAATGAATTCAAAAAATTATTTGAAAATTTGCAATATTTTAAATTTTTAAGTGTTAATCTGTTGCACTTTTTGTTGTGTATTTTTTCAAATACACTCCAGTTGCGCTCACATCCTGAGGAGCTACATGTTTGGCTGAGGATTCGAATGGCAAGCTTTTGCAAAAGGGGTACCCTGGCACCATACATTCTCCACCATGCATCTACAACAAAATTAGAAATAAAATTTTAAATAAACACAAGAAAAAAATGGAATTTGAAGATAATGAAATTTGAAACAAACTGAAAAGTACCTGGCATTTTCATCATCCTATCAGTCACAGCCATGTCAAAACCAAATGTGCCACCTGCCATCCTATATGTCTCAATTTCTTTAGAGATTTCTGTACGTTCTACTGGAGATCGCACCATCATAGGTTAAGAATCCATCTATGATCTTAGCATCAAATACGAACCCACATGCGTAAGAAAATGCGGGGTTCAGGTAGATCCCTACAACATGAATGGGACGATGGAGTGTGTTGTCCCATCGTTCATCAATCACTCCCCATAGGAGGAGTTGTCTTTGAAACCCCTCATCTCTCTTATCATCATAGTGGGCCCGAATGGATTCTTTCGCCCTGTCCATGGCCTCATACAAATAGCCCATTGCAGGCTTCTCACCATCAACTAATCGAAGAACCTTTACCAAAGGTTCAGTAACGGCGCACACCTCTTGCACTCCCGCCCAGAAGTCTTCCTAGTATGAAACTAGCCTGCATATGGCCTCTCCCTCTGATTTGCAGCTCATTGTCAAAGCACGCCACTCCTTTCAAAGAAACATTCTCTTCACATCCCACATAGAATTCAAGAGGGATTGAAGAGATATGAAACTGGTGGAAAACCGTGTAATGGCGGGGCGCACCAACTCTTTGTTGTTGGTGAATTTTCTCATCAAGCTAAGCACAGATGTATGATTATATATAAATTTTGTAATGCTCTTGAATAACTCAACAATATCATTGACAAAGGAAATTTTCCCTATGTCGTCCAACATCAAATCAATACAGTGTGTAGCACAAAGTGTCCAAAATAAAGTAGGATGGTTGTCCAATAAGGATCCTGCCAGCAACAACATAATTTGCAGCATCGTCTGTTATGACTTAGACAACATTTTCTGCACCCACCTCCAAAATAAACACATCCAACAAATCACATAAAGTTCTTGCATCTTTGATTTGTGCAGATGCATCAACAAATTTGATAAACATAGTCCCCTTGGGACAACTAACCAAGAAGTTTATAAGGGTTCTCCCCTTTTGGTCAGTCCAACCATTTGACATCACAGTGCATCCTGTTTGTGCCCATGATTTCCTAAAATCCTCCAATCTTTTGGTGCAGTCAAGCTTTTCATTTTGAAGAATCCGGCCTCTAATGTCATGATAAGAAAGGATTTTGTACCCTGAGCCAACAGTTGCTATAGCATCAACAGCAGGCTAGAAAAATGGATTATTCCTTACAATGCTGAAAGGAATATCACTCCAAAGGAGAAATTTGGCTAGCAACTTGTCAGCTTGTTCTTTTTCAGTTTTTTTAAGCATTGAAGTGATAGATGGTTGTGAACCAAGTGTGGTTCAAGGAACAAAAAATGATGAGGCAGCTATTGGGTTGGTTGATGTTGCAGTAGAACCACTGCCACTTCCTTGTTCAACTGACTTTTTTAGTTGCCTCTTCATTTCTGTTTTGGCCTCTCTAGTGTGGTCTAAATTTTCCAATGATTTCATGGCTCTTCGGATGATTTCAGGATTTATCTCTGTGCAAGGCCCTACATCAAATCCAGGGATTTGTGCAAGGTGATACTTCAATCTGTACACCCCCCCGGACATATGGTTCCCACACAACTTGCAAGTCAAGTTTATTCTATCATTCGGACCATCAGATTCACCAAATTCCCACAAAGGATCCAATTTCCTTGGCATGTTTGACTTTGAACTTTGAAGTTGAAAACTTGAATGGTGTTTTGGTGAACCTATGGCAAAATAAGGATTACAATTTACAAGTTACAAACTTACAATTTAGTATTTACATTGTACAAAAACTAAAAAAAAAATTAAATATAATTTAAGAAACCCCATTCCAAATCCAATCAAAAAAACTAAAAAAAAAATACATTAGAAAAAATGTCAAAAACCCCATTCCAAACCCAACCAAAAAAAAAAAAAAAAAATTACATTGGATAAATGTCAAAAACCTCATTCCAAACCCAACCAAAAACATAGGGAAAAAGCAAAAACAAAGTTACAAAACAGTGAAAAGACAAAACATTGGTGTCCATACCGGTTTTATAGAGAAAATGTGTCTCCTCCTTAGCTCACACTTCGTTCTTCTCCTCTAGTTAGTTGATTCAGCTCCAAAATTACCAAGTCTCCAAACCCCCATTGCGCGTCTGTCTGTTGTCCAAATGACAAACAAAATCGTGTTTTTCCCTTTAAAACACATGCTGCTCGACGGTGCCATGATTTTTTGAATAAAATTCACGTTTTTTTCATAAAAATCGGCAAAAAAAAATATTCGTTTTTGTTGCGCGATTTTAACGTTTTTCTGAAAAAATCGCGATAAAATGATTTTATTGTGATTTTTTGGCGATTAGTGCAACACTGCCTATATGGACCCCATGTGAAAATTTCTAATACGAAATTCTAATACAGTAACTGATTTATTTCACCTACTTATCTCTCACAATAAGTTATTTACCAAAACTCTTCAGTAAACATTAAAATAAATTCTACTGCAGTTATCACATAATTACATAGAGAAAATAACAGTGATATACAAGCACAAGAATCGATCACATCAACACAGTTGTTTTTGGACAATTGTCCCCGGAAAATCCAAATGTAGGAAAATCGATGTAGCAGATGAGGGTTTTATTAATCTTCAACAACAATCGCTTTACATGGAATGATTTTACAGAGAAACTGAGACACTTCTGAGAGAAAACACCTAAGACAAAGTTTCTTCTCCTCCCAGAGAAATTCTAACACCCTGGAGACCCTTCACCCACCTCTATGTCACTCTGCGTCAATCTGCGTCAGCTTGCATGAGGACTACGTCTCCAATGGTGATGTCTGCCTGCTTTGCCCTCTGCGTTGTCTCTCAAATGTCTTGCGTCACCTCCTCCTTAGTCGGTTACTGTTGTCGATGCCCTCCTCTTCCTCCACCCTGCAACTCTCCCTCTGAAATCGAACTCCTCCTCCTTGAGAATCGATTTCCTTCAGGGTACTGAGTATTTGCACAGTGTGTCTCCAAGTGACTCTCAAATTTTTTTTTTTATACTTTTCATGTTGATGAATCAACGGTCAAGATTAAGCCTCTAATCAACGGCTAAGACTAAAACAAACTTGATTCTCGTCTCTTAGAAGCTTCTCACGCATATATTTGTTAATACCTATTAATATTTTTATTTTTCTAAGTTTGGACTTAGGAACCCATTAAAAATATTAATTATTTTAACAACTCCTCATCTGGGTGGAATTTCTCCAAATGATTTATGAGTCTTAGAGATCTCATGTGTTCTAGCGCCTCCACAAAATTTCGGAGCTAGAGTGTTAAAATTGGCAACTAGGGCCAAACTCCATGTGGGTCATCTTATTTATGGGAGCTGATATTTTTCTTGGATTCTTCTCTCCGAGAGGTGTAGGATTGATCTAAAGATCATTAGATTCCGACATGTATTCATGGAGATATGAATTTATTTGTGTTATTTGACAATTTGTCAAGGTCGGCCAGCATCCAAATAACCCCAGCTCATCCTGAATGTTGCATTATAAATAGGAGAGTCTTCAAGTCATTTCACATGCACTCATCTCTTGTGATCTCTCTCCACTCGTTTGGGTTTTGGTGGAAAAAGATGTCTAAAGGAGAAGTCATATACATTGTCCTAAAGGAGACCTAGCTGTAGGTGAAGAGAAGGATCTGGTCACAGTCCTAGAGGGGAGATCTAGCCCTAGCCACAGTTCATATGTGCCCTAGCCGTAGTCAAAGAAGGCATCCCTAGTCGCAATCAAAGGGAGCTCCAATACGCATCCAAAAGGAGCCCTAATCCGCTGTCTAAAGGAGGCCTAAGACGCAACCTAAAGAGACCTAAACTAAGTTTATCAATCTGTTGTCAAGAGGCCCTAATTCGCTGTCAAAAAGGAGGCCATAATTCTGCAGCAAGGAGAGGCCATATCTGCAGCAAGAGGAGACGAAGGAGGAGCCCTTAACTGTAGCTAAAAGAAGCCCTAGCCGCAACAAGGAAGAGGACTAGGCAGTGAGGACATTTGAGGGTTATTTCAAGGGTCCATTTAGAGGACAAAGTGACTGATTGGAAGGTCGAGCCCTGTTCTTGGAGGCCAAGGCAAGGAGGGTTTGCTAGAAGGTGCAAAAACTAATTCAAGGTATCAAGTCCATGCATTGGGCATGGAACTGCCCTAAAAGAGCAATGTGGAGGGAAACATTCTAGTGAAGGACAGTCGCAGCAAGAGGAAGCAATTATGGATTAGCTTGTGGGTTGTTAAGCACTGAGGTTGGGTGCCTTAACCAGTCCAGAATTGCAGTAGCCTAATCACCCTTGAACAGTGAGCTAGTGCACACATCTTGGAATGTATCTTGTATGTGTTGAGTCAGTTTGATGGGCAACCTGTAGGAGTATTTAGGACAACAAGTTTGCAAAAAAAATAGAGAGTTAAGGGCTGCAAATTGTGCCCTAACCAGACTTGCAGGAGAAGCAAACAAACAATGTTGGACAGCAGCACTTTGTGGAGGAATGTTGGGTCAATATGTTGACCAAATTGAATTGTGATTGCAGCAGACTGTTGCTGCCATGTGGAGGATCTTCCAAACAGCAAGGGGGATACATTGAGCTTACAGTTGAAGGCCTTATCTGTTGCTGTCATTAGTTATCAGTTTTTGTATATTTGTACTATCTCTCTCTCTGCTGAACTATTGAAGAATATAAGAAGAATTGTCAAGGGTTTCCCCACATTGGGGTTTGTCCGTGGCTGGTGCCACATCTTGTGTCCTTTTATCTTGGCTTGTCTTCTATGGTTTATGTTTATGCTCTATCTACACTTTACTATCGTGTTGATGTGATTGTTAATCTGAATATTGACATTGGGCTAATATGAAAAATTGAAGCAAATTGCTCTAAGCATAGAACACACCAAAATTTAACATGGTACCAGAGCTAAGGTGAAGACAAAGCCCAAGCAAGAGTGAAAGAGTAATCACTGAAGACAGTTGGACAAGGTCAAAGGCTCAATGGGTTCCTCATCCCACTTCCCGGCTGAAGACAAGCTCCGTGAAAAGTTTGACTATCACAGATGGAAGATGTCTCTTGATCTAACATTGGAAGAATAAGAAGTGTTGGATTATGTGAAGGGTAAAATCCCTGAGCCTCCATCAAATGCACCCGCTGCTACAAAGAACAAGTACACCAAGGGAGAAGTCAAAGCGAAGAAGATTATCATAGATTCCATTGACAAGTGTCTGGTAGCTTACATCTCTGATATAAACACCTCCAAGGAAATCTACGACAGATTGGTAAGCATGTTCAAGGTTAGTGATGCAAATCAAATTTTTTCCTCAAAAATAAGTTGAAGGATATTAAGAAGGGCAAGGACAAGGATATTCAATCCTACTTCTTAAGGATCACCAAGATCAATAATGATCTTCTATCGATTGGAGAAATCATATCTAACAAGGAACTTACTATCACTACCCTTGGAGGACTCCCACCCGAGTGGTGTATATTCAGAACACTATTCTCAATAATGATCGAATTCTAGGGTTTGAAGAATTGATGTCGAGATGCATTCAAGAAGAAACTGGAATGGTGGAGCAAGAGATTCACTCTAATAGAAGTAACCCCACTACTTTCTCCGCTCATGCCAAAAGGAGAAATCATGAACGGTCTAAAGGTCATTTCAATGGAAAGCTCGGATCTAAGGGTGGAAGGAAGGGCAGATGCTTTGCTTGCAATAAGTTTGGCTATTATGCGAGGGAGTGTCCAAATAGAAGGGACACATCACATGATGAAGATCACAATCATTCCAGGGTCAACTTCAATAACAATGATCGAAGGAATAATAGGTACAATGGCAAAGGAAAAAGGAATGTGGGACATCAAAGAAATGGTCGACCCTCCAGGAAAGCAAGGAACTCCAGGTATGAAGAATCAAATGTTGTTTTTGATAAGCAAAAGGAGTATTATCCTATATCGGCCCTCTCCACTACCTCTCCTCCAAACTCTTTGGGAAATTGGCTTATTGATAGTGGTGCTTCAAGGCACTTCAGCGGATACAAGGAAGCGCTCTCTAATCTGATAGGGAAGGAAACAAACTTGAAGATTATTCTTGTAGACGATGCCACCTATCCCGTAAAGGGTGTAGGGAATGTTACTCTTCAGTTGGATTAGGGTAACTCAATTCATTTACAAGAAGTTCTTTACGTACCTGATCTGAAGAAGAACCTGGTGTCCATTTTGGCAATGGAAGACAAAGGTTACAAGGTGGTATTCATCAATGGAAAGGTACATGTTTGGAAAAGGAATTTTAAAGATGCTTTTACTCTTGGGTTCAAGGTTGGCACTTTGTATCAAGTTGTTGGAAGTCCATTGGGGACCATGTCGTGTGACTTATCCCTCTAATGGCACCAGAGGTCTGCCCATCTTCATTGTAAGGCCCTACCGATGTGAGACAGATGGTAACAAGGATGCCTGAATTCAAAGAAGAGCATGAAGGCACATGTCCAATATGTACCGAAGGAAAATTTACAAGGGGACCATTCCCCTCATGTAATAGCAAGACCACAGATGTGGAATAACAACCCGAGGGGTTTGAGATTCATGATTGGGAATCTCGTGTATGCAGGTTGAAGAAAGCTCTCTATGATTTAAAACAAGCACCCTAGGCTTGGTATGAAAGGATTGATAGCTATCCGATGAAGCTGAGATTCACTAGGTCGATCCAAACCATTGCTTTAAGGTTGAAGGTGATAGATCTCTCACACTGGTGCTTTATATGGATGACCTCCTTTAGACAGGTACACCCTCTCATTTACAAACGTAAGAGGGAGTTGGATTCCAAATTTGGAATGGTGGACTGCAAGCATGTGACTACCTCGATGGAGCTTAACTTTAAGAAGTTATGCAGTAGTGCTACCAGACTTGAATTGGGAAACGCCTCTGAGTTTCGTCAACTCATAGCAGCGTTGATGTTCTTGGTGAATTGTCGTCCGGACATATGTTTTGCAATTAGCATATTGAGCCAACATATGGCTGAGCCTCATCACTCACATTGGATTGGTGGCAAGAATATTCTGAGATATCTTTGGGGCACAATCACGCATGGACTGAGATTCATTGCCAGAGTTGTGAGCCTGCATGGTTATTTTGATGTTGATTGGGCAGGCAGTGTGATGGATTGCAAGAGCACTTTAAGGTGTTGTTTCTCTTTGGGTTCTGCTTTGATATCTTAAATGAGCAGGAAGCAAAGGTCGGTTGCTTTGAGCATTGCTGAGGGCGAATACATAGCTGCAAGTATGGCCTCATGTGAAGTTGTTTGGTTGGAGGAGCCTTTCAGTGAGTTGTTTGGACACGTGCTAGATACAATCTTGATCCTTTGCGACAACCAGAGTGGGATTCGATTGTTAGAGAATCACGTGTTTCATGATCGCTCTAAGTTCATAGACATCAAGTACCACTTTATCCGGGATGTGGTACAACGACGAGCAATAAGGCTCCATCACATTGGGAGTGATGTGCAGGTCGCTAATATTCTGACGAAGTCCCTGAGAAAGGTCAAATTCTTGACATTTCGAGAATAACTAGGAGTCGTGGGGAGACCCTCTCCTGAGGGTCCTGTATGATATGGATATTGAGCTTTGGTAGCTCCGAGGGGCATGGGGTACTTCTTGGAGCGATGAGCAACCACAGGGTGAGTGATTCAGCCTTCCCCTAGTGGTTTGCTATGTAGGCAGGATGAGTGGTTCATCCATCTCCTGCTGAGACACAATCATAGGGTGAGTGGTTTAGCCTTCCCTTAGTGATTTGTTATGTACAGAGTGAGTGGTTCAGCCTTCCCTTAGTGATTTGTTGTGTACAGAGTGAGTGGTTTAGCCTTCCCCTAGGATACCCCTAGCGATATGTAGGCAGGATGAGTGGTTCATCCTTCTCCTGCTGAGACATCCTACCCATACAGTCTGGGACTCATAGGAAGCACCTCTCATTTGGCCAATGAGCAGGGAAATGATGACAGGGACCATAGTACTACCGATGGACGCATCGTGTACTACCGTGCTCCCTATGCTAGGATGATATTGATCTGGGATCAATTGGAACTGACTTTGGGTCAGTGAGTGTGGTATGAGACACTCTCTTTATTTGGAATTGATTTCGAATCAGTAAGAGTGGTATGAGACACTCTCTTTATATGGGACTGACTTCGGGTCAGTAGAGAATGGTATGATACATTCTCGACCACTTCTTCTTCTTCATAGTTCAGCAGAGCAGAGCAGTGTAGGGCACTGCATTGATGGCAGAGATAGTATGGACTAGCAGGTGGAGTTCTCCCTAGTTGAGAGGGAGTGTTAAAATTGGCAACTAGGGCCAAACTCCATGTGAGTTATCTTATTTATGGCAGCTGATATTTTTCGTGGATTCCTCTCTCCAAGAGGTGTAGGATTGATCAAAAGATCATCCGATTCCAACATGTATTCATGGAGATATGAATTTATTTGTGTTATTTAACAATTTGTCAAGGTCGGCCAGCATCCAAATAACCCTAGCTCATCCTCAACATTGCATTATAAATAGAAGAGTCTTCAAGTCATTTCACACACTCATCTATTGTGATCTCTCTCCACTCATTTGGGTTTTGGTGGAAAGAGAGGTCTAAAGGAGAAGCCCTATATGTTGTCCTAAAGGAGACCTAGCCGTAGGTGAAGCGAAGGATCTGACCGCAGTCCTAGAGGGGAGATCTAGCCCTAGCCACAGTTTAGATGTGCCCTGATTGCAGTCCTAGAGGGGAGATCTAGCCCTAGCCACAGTTTAGATGTGCCCTGACTGCAGTCAAAGGGAGCTCCAATACACAGCCAAAAGGAGCCCTAATCTGCTGTCTAAAGGAGGCTTAAGATGCAGTCTAAAGAGACATAAACTAAGGTCATCAATCCACTGTCAAGAGGCCCTAATTTGCTGTCAAAAAGGAGGCCATAATTCCGTAGCAAGGAGAGGCCATATCTGCAACAAGAGGAGAGGAAGGAGGAGCCCTTAACTGCAGCTAAAAGAAGCTCTAGCTGCAGCAAGGAAGAGGACTGGACAGTGAGGACATTTGAGGGTTATTTCAGGGGTCCGTTTAGAGGACAGAGTGACTGATTGGAAGGCCGAGGCCTATTCTTGGAGGCCAAGGCAAGGAGGGTTTCGTAGAAGGTGCAGCAACTATTTTAGGGTATCAAGTGCATGCGTTGGGCTTGGAACTGCCCTAAAAGAGCAGCGTGGAGGGCAACATTCTATTGAAGGATAGCCGCAGCAAGAGGAAGCAAATTCTGGGTTAGCTTGCGAGTTGTTAAGCACTGAGGTTGGGTGCCTTAACCAGTCCAGAATTGCAGCTGCCTAATCACCCTAGAACAGTGAGCTAGTGCAAACATCTCGGAATGTATCTTGTATGTGTTGAGTCAGTTTGATGGGCAACTTGTAGGAGTGTTTAGGACAGCAAGTTTGCAGAAAACATAGAGGGTTAAGGGTTGCATATTGTGCCCTAACCAGACTTGCAGGAGCAGCAAGCAAACAATGGTGGATAGCAGCACTTTGTGAAGGAGTGTTGGGTCAATATGTTGACCAGATTGAATTGTGATTGCAGCAGACTGTTGCTGCCATGTGGAGGATCTTCCAAACAGCAAGGAGGATATATTGAGCTTACTGTTGAAGGCATTATCTGCTGCTATCATTAATTATCAGTTTTTGTATATTTGTACTATCTCTCTCTCTGCTGAACTATTGAAGAATATAAGAAGAATTGATCAAGGGTTTCGCCACATTGGGGTTTGTCCTATGTTGCCAGGAAACGTGGGTTCGGGGACGGGTACGGGTGCGGGGACGGGGACGAGTACGTCATTTTTCAAAACAGGGTGCGTGGGTTCGTCGAGGGTATATATATATATATATATATATATATATATATATATATATATATATATATTATATTTTTATAAATTATAATATATAAGAATTTGTATATTTTTCAACTTTAAACAAGAAAACTAAATTATTTATGATTTAAACTTTAAATATTTAAACATGTACATCATTGAACATTCAACATTCACAATGAAATTTCAAAATTTTTAGTTAGATATCAAGTGCAAATTGGAGTTTACATATTAATAAGAATCATGATCTATGTCCATCGTCATACTACATTCAAAATTTGTCTTAAGGCATCTCCAAACAAGAACTGGGAAATTTTAAAATACTAAAATAAAAGTATCTAATAGTGAACAATGGCTTCCTCAAGCGATGTCATCAACATCACTCAGATCTTCAGTTAGCATGCTCTCGAGGTAGGGATCATTCTCATCTTGAGGCTCTTTCTCATCCATGGCAATTGGAGGTAGCTAAATAAGGCCATTTGGTCCCATCTCTTGAAAGGACCCTCGTATCCAAGGTCTTTTCGAGATATGAGATGAAGTGTGCTATGAACGTACACTAAGTTCTCTGCCTTCTTTGAACCCAACATATTTCTCTTTACTAAATGGATAAAGGCATAAGTATTCCAATTCCTCTCGCAAGATGAAGAACTAGCTACCTAGAATATTAGGGGAAGCCCATTAAATTAATTAAAAAATAAAATATAAAAACTAAAATGAACCCCAAAAAACCCAAAAGAACCTGATTTTGGGGTTCCAAGTACCTATCATCAGGGTTCTCCATACCCGTTAAGATAAAATAACCCAATTTTTTTAATGAAGAACCTAGTTCTTCGTAGAAGAACCCGATTCTTATGGGTTCTTCTCAGAAGCACCCGAACCCGAATCCGGTACTTGGGGATGAGAACCCGGGACAGGTTCGAGAACCCCACCCCCTGGTTCGGGAACCCATGCAACGTAGGCTCTAAGCATAGAACATAACAAAATTTATCATAGAGCACATCCGATGCTACCCAAATTCAACACCCCAGTGTTGGTGTTGTTCATTGTTGAACTCCTCTGTCATGGCCTTAGCAAAAATGTACCCTTCACTCAAGTCAAAATCATCAATCAGACATTATTAAGCTTTCTCTAGCATATTATAAGGCTTGGATTAGGCCGTTTGATCAAAACTTGGGAGTGTTGACTAATACCCCTAGAGAATTGAATTAGAGGCAAAGGCTAGACAAGAGAAGAGGAATCTAGATTCTAGATGGTTGATGCCGGAATAATTAATCATTGATGTACAGTGGATACCATATCTATCTTGATTTATGTAAAAATATGCATGTTTTCATGTCTTCTGCAACTAATTTGGTATTTTGGATGTTTTTTAAATATAACTGCAAAAATATAAAAAAAAAATAAAAATATATATATATATATATATATAGTAGACGCTTCCAAAATGCTTTGCTTTCTAGATTTTTGGGAAATGACGCTCCGCGGATCCACTTCCAAAAAATGTCCCCTCTTTGTGCAACATTGGTTTACATCTTGGAGAAGATCAAATGCAGGTAATGTGAATTTGAGCAAGAAATCAGTCTTGCTCCTCCAATCTTCATCAACCCACTGTCAAGAGGCCCTAATTTGCTGTCAAAAAGGAGGCCATAATTCCGTAGCAAGGAGAGGCCATATCTGCAACAAGAGGAGAGGAAGGAGGAGCCCTTAACTGCAGCTAAAAGAAGCTCTAGCTGCAGCAAGGAAGAGGACTGGACAGTGAGGACATTTGAGGGTTATTTCAGGGGTCCGTTTATAGGACAGAGTGACTGATTGGAAGGCCGAGGCCTATTCTTGGAGGCCAAGGCAAGGAGGGTTTCCTAGAAGGTGCAGCAACTATTTCAGGGTATCAAGTGCATGCGTTGGGCTTGGAACTGCCCTAAAAGAGCAGCGTGGAGGGCACCATTCTATTGAAGGATAGCCGCAGCAAGAGGAAGCAAATTCTGGGTTAGCTTGCGAGTTGTTAAGCACTGAGGTTGGGTGCCTTAACCAGTCCAGAATTGCAGCTGCCTAATCACCCTAGAACAGTGAGCTAGTGCACACATCTCGGAATGTATCTTGTATGTGTTGAGTCAGTTTGATGGGCAACTTGTAGGAGTGTTTAGGACAGCAAGTTTGCAGAAAACATAGAGGGTTAAGGGTTGCATATTGTGCCCTAACCAGACTTGCAGGAGCAGCAAGCAAACAATGGTGGATAGCAGCACTTTGTGAAGGAGTGTTGGGTCAATATGTTGACCAGATTGAATTGTGATTGCAGCAGACTGTTGCTGCCATGTGGAGGATCTTCCAAACAGCAAGGAGGATATATTGAGTTTACCATTGAAGGCATTATTTGCTGCTGTCATTAATTATCAGTTTTTGTATATTTGTACTATCTCTCTCTCTGCTGAACTATTGAAGAATATAAGAAGAATTGATCAAGGGTTTCCCCACATTGGGGTTTGTCCTATGTTGCCAGGAAACGTGGGTTCGGGGACAGTTACGGGTGCAGGGACGGGGACGAGTACGTCATTTTTCAAAACAGGGTGCGTGGGTTCGTCGAGGGTATATAATATATATATATATTTTATAAATTATATATATAAGAATTTGTATATTTTTCAACTTTAAACAAGAAAACCAAAATATTTATGATTTAAACTTTAAATATTTAAACATGCACATCATTGAACATTCAACATTCACAATGAAATTTCAAAATTTCTAGTTAGATATCAAGTGCAAATTAGAGTTTACATATTAATAAGAATCATGATCTATGTCCATCGTCATACTACATTCAAAATTTGTCTTAAGGCATCTCCAAACAAGAACTGGGAAATTTTAAAATACTAAAATAAAAGTATCTAATAGTGAACAATGGCTTCCTCAAGCGATGTCATCAACATCACTCAGATCTTCAGTTAGCATGCTCTCGAGGTAGGGATCATTCTCATCTTGAGGCTCTTTCTCATCCATGGCAATTGGAGGTAGCTAAATAAGGCCATTTGGTCCCATCTCTTGAAAGGACCCTCGTATCCAAGGTCTTTTCGAGATATGAGATGAAGTGTGCTATGAACGTACACTAAGTTCTCTGCCTTCTTTGA
>APFE030230022.1:22529-87695 GCA_000404065.3 Pinus taeda
ATATATATATAGTAGACGCTTCCAAAATGCTTTGCTTTCTAGATTTTTGGGAAATGACGCTCCGCGGATCCACTTCCAAAAAACGTCCCCGCTTTGTGCAACGTTGGTTTACATCTTGGAGAAAATCAAATGTAGGTAATGTGAATTTGAGCAAGAAATCAGTCTTGCTCCTCCAATCTTCATCAATCCACTGTCAAGAGGCCCTAATTTGCTGTCAAAAAGGAGGCCATAATTCCGTAGCAAGGAGAGGCCATATCTGCAACAAGAGGAGAGGAAGGAGGAGCCCTTAACTGCAGCTAAAAGAAGCTCTAGCTGCAGCAAGGAAGAGGACTGGACAGTGAGGACATTTGAGGGTTATTTCAGGGGTCCGTTTAGAGGACAGAGTGACTGATTGGAAGGTCGAGGCCTATTCTTGGAGGCCAAGGCAAGGAGGGTTTCCTAGAAGGTGCAGCAACTATTTCAGGGTATCAAGTGCATGCGTTGGGCTTGGAACTGCCCTAAAAGAGCAGTGTGGAGGGCAGCATTCTATTGAAGGATAGCCACAGCAAGAGGAAGCAAATTCTGGGTTAGCTTGCGAGTTGTTAAGCACTGAGGTTGGGTGCCTTAACCAGTCCAGAATTGCAGCTGCCTAATCACCCTAGAACAGTGAGCTAGTGCACACATCTCAGAATGTATCTTGTATGTGTTGAGTCAGTTTGATGGGCAACTTGTAGGAGTGTTTAGGACAGCAAGTTTGCAGAAAACATAGAGGGTTAAGGGTTGCATATTGTGCCCTAACCAGACTTGCAGGAGCAGCAAGCAAACAATGGTGGATAGCAGCACTTTGTGAAGGAGTATTGGGTCAATATGTTGACCAGATTTGAATTGGTGATTGTCGCAAATGTTGCCTTGCAAATGTGGAGGATTTCAAAACTAGCAGGAGGATATATTAGCTTACCATTGAAGGCATTATCTGTCTACTGTCATTAATAATGCAGTTTTTGTATATTTGTACTATCTTCTCTCTCTGCTTGAACTAACTCGAGAATATAAGAGATTGATCAAGGGTTTCCCACATTGGGGGTTTGTCTATGTTGCCAGGAAACGTGGGTTCGGGGAAACGGGTACGTGATCGCGGGGACGGGGACGCAGTAAGTCATATTTTTCCAAAACAGGGTGCGTGGTTCGTCGTAAGGGTATATATATAATATATATATATTTTTATTATAATTATATAAGATTTGGTATATTCTTTCAACTTTAAACAAGAAAAATAAAATATTTATGATTTAAACTTTAAATATTTAAACATGCACATCATTGAACATTCAACATTTACAATGAAATTTCAAAATTTCTAGTTAGATATCAAGTGCAAATTGGAGTTTACATATTAATAAGAATCATGATCTATGTCCATCGTCATACTACATTCAAAATTTGTCTTAAGGCATCTCCAAACAAGAACTGGGAAATTTTAAAATACTAAAATAAAAGTATCTAATAGTGAACAATGGCTTCCTCAATCGATGTCATCAACATCACTCAGATCTTCAGTTAGCATGCTCTCGAGGTAGGGATCATTCTCATCTTGAGGCTCTTTCTCATCCATGGCAATTGGAGGTAGCTCAATAAGGCCATTTGGTCCCATCTCTTGAAAGGACCCTCATATCCAAGGTCTTTTCGAGATATGAGACGAAGTGTGCTATGAACGTACACTAAGTTCTTTGCCTTCTTTGAACCCAACATATTTCTCTTTACTAAATGGATAAAGGCATAAGTATTCCAATTCCTCTTGCAAGATGAAGAACTAGCTACCTAGAATATTAGGGGAAGACCATTAAATTAATTAAAAAATATAATATAAAAACTAAATGAACCCCAAAAAACCCAAAAGAACCTGATTTTGGGGTTCCAAGTACCTATCATCAGGGTTCTCCATACCCGTTAAGATAAAAGAACCCAATTTTTTTTAATGAAGAACCTAGTTCTTCGTAGAAGAACCCAGTTCTTATGGGTTCTTCTCAGAAGCATCCGAACCCGAATCCGGTACTTGGGGATGAGAACCCGGGACAAGTTCGAGAACCCCACCCCCTGGTTCGGGAACCCATGCAACGTAGGCTCTAAGCATAGAACATACCAAAATTTATCATAGAGCACATCCGATGCTACCCAAATTCAACACCCTAGTGTTGGTGTTGTTCATTGTTGAACTTCTTTGTCATGCCCTTAGCAAAAATGTACCCTTCACTCAAGTCAAAATCATCGATCAGACATTATTAAGCTTTCTCTAGCATATTATAAGGCTTGGATTAGGCCGTTTGATCAAAACTTGGGAGTGTTGACTAATATCCCTAGAGAATTGAATTAGAGGCAAAGGCTAGACAAGAGAAGAGGAATCTAGATTCTAGATGGTTGATGCTGGAATAATTAATCATTGATGTACAATGGATACCATATCTATCTTGATTTATGTAAAAATATGCATGTTTTCATGTCTTCTGCAACTAATTTGGTATTTTGGATGTTTTTTAAATATAACTGCAAAAATTTAAAAAAAAAAATATATATAACTATTTATATATATATAGTAGACGCTTCCAAAATGCTTTGCTTTCTAGATTTTTGGGAAATGACGCTCCGCAGATCCACTTCCAAAAAACGTCCCCGCTTTGTGCAACGTTGGTTTACATCTTGGAGTAGATCAAATGCAGGTAATGTGAATTTGAGCAAGAAATCAGTCTTGCTCCTCCAATCTTCATCAATCAACGCCCTCTTCACAATACTTCCCCTCTCTAAATCTGCCTATCTCCACGTAGCTCAAGTTGCACCCACCATACTCATTAATGCAGTTTTGACTTCAACAAGGCAGCACAACATGTTGAAGTTTGAGGCATATCTTGTCTCAGCAACATCAAGCAACTCCAATTTGGAGTATTCTCAATATATTGCTTGAGATTGGTGGTGGTTGGTGATGAATTTTATAATCTCCCTAGCCTACCTTGTGACCTCCTTAATCCATTATGTTTTAGCCTCAATCTCTTCCAAAATCATATTTTGATTATGGACAATGCAATGAATCCAAAGTATATGATTGTATCCACTCTCAAGAATTAGACCTGTAGCTTTGCAAATAGGTGCATTATATGTGATAACTTGCACCACATTTTCTAGCCCTACTTGTTCAATAACAGCAATTAAAATTTCAACAATGAACTTACTATCCTTTAGGTCACCTAACAATCTTATGCTTTTATGAACATGGCTCCTTTTAGTGATGTTGCAATGACATTAATCAATGACCTACTCCTTATATCAGTCCAACCATTTGAGACAATGAAAACCTCTGTGCTACCCCATGAGCTACGAATTGGTCTTAAAACACCGTCAATAAGTTGCCTCTCTTTCTTGAGCAAAGTCGTTTTGAATTTTTCATAGTTTGGCCCCTTGAAACCTTGAGGGACTGTGTTAATCGGTCTCACATAATCCTACCAGTATGAGGGCAAAACTACATTAAAAGGGATGCCACAAGAAAAGATGGCCCTTGCCACTCCTGACTCTTCTCTTCCTTGATTGTTGAGCATTTTGTAATGTTCCCTCTAGGAAATGACTCAAAAATACCACTTTGTTTTCCAAGTTTTATGGAGTTTCCTCAATGAGGTGTTTTGACAAACAATTCAATCACAAATTGTTGTAGATGCTTGTTTCATAGTCTATTCAACAATCTATGCATATATAGTACCAAATTTGCTTATAAAACACTTTAAACCTGTTAATCTAGGTTGTCATTGATGTCAATATGGCACTAGCTGAGATGGAGAATATTGTTGAGATGCTTGGTTCCAAATGATGATGTCATAACTCTTGTTTCATAAGAATGTCATCAATTAATATGTCAAGTCACTAATGAAGAAGTCTTAAGAAGTTCCAAGTGCCAAGTATTTAGAAGCCCTTGATGACATATGGAGGTTGATGATGTCATATTCTTAATGAATGACCACAATTGATGATGGCACTTGATGAGGTCTTGATAACATGGTTGGAGATCATTTGATGATTGGAAGATTATTTTGGAGTTATCCTAATGATGTTGCACTATAATGCGCTAGTATAAGATGACATTGTGCATGCGTCATGCTACATGGATGTTGCACTCCTATATAATGACTCTATGATCCTATGATGACATTGATAACAATGAAGAAGCCACGATGTCCCAAACATTCCTCATGCTGTCCCAAACTTTTTATGCATAAAATTTAATGACGGTCACAAAGATAAATTATTTTGGACACCTTGGAGGCATCCTTTGAGAAAGGATCCTAGACCATCTTAAAGAGGATTTTTCCCTCTTTCTAACGAGCCTTTATTTGCCCCAAAACTCCCAATAGTTTGTGAGATATTGAATTTTTAAGTTAAGGAAATTTTTCCTAGCAATGAGTTGACCTACACTCAGTCATACAAGTCGGCCTCACTTCAAATAGATGTGTCCCTTCAATTATAAACAAAATCTCTATAAATAGACATCTAAACACTTCATTTTGATCAGCAATTCAGGCAAGAATTCAGAGATACGAAGTACAAGAGAAGACAAAATGCCGAGGAGAACAAGGAGACTATCGTTTAGGATGAAAAAAAGGATAATTATGTGTGGGCATAAAATCTTGGTCGAAGTTCTCGTGGTCGAAGCTGTCATAGTTGTTGTGTTCAAAACTGTCGTAGTTGTCGTGGTCGAAGCTGCCGTAGTTGTCGTGGTTGAAGCTATCATAGTTGCTTGTGGTCGAAGCTGCCATGGTTGAAGTTGTCGTAGTTATCGTGGTCGAAGTTGTCATAGTTGTCGTGGTCAAAGTGTTGATTTATTGGGATTGAACAAATAGAGCTTGTTGAATTCTTCTCTTGAGAATAGAATAGGGCAGAGTTGGAGAACTTTGTGAAGCAACATATTGAAGATTTGTGGAGATCATTGAAACCATTATGAGGTGACCTTGAAGAAGTTTTGTTTGGGTAACATGAAAAGCAGTGGTGACACCTTCATGTGAAGAACAAAGTTGTCATGGATGATGTGACGTGGAGACTAAGTGAAGGCGTAGCTAAAGATTGATAGGGCTTGTTGAAGAAAACATTGGGAGCCGTGAATTATAACCAAACATACCTTGACAAAGTGAAGCTATAGGGTTGGAGCCCTTGGGGTTGGTGCCTCAAAATTGACAAGGTTGGAGCCTTGGAAGTCCAAGTCGGTGCTTCGCAAATACAGGTTGGAGCTTGGGAGATTGAAGATCAGTGTCTTCACTTAGGGTTGGAGCCCTACATATATTGTACTTGATTTATTGAAGAAATTAATAAAAGCATTTATTCTTATTGTTCATTTTGTGTTCTAAATATAAGTGATCTAACTGGTAAAAATAACAATTGAAAAGAAATATTGATTCACCCCCCTCTCAGTATTTCCAACAAAACCATCACATATCATTCATTTAATTCTCAAAAATTATGTTGATAACAATAGATTGCAAAGAAGGGAATAGCTTCAGATTTATTGGCTGGAATATGAGCTGATATATTCATATGCAATTAAAAAAGGAACCTGATATCTTATTATATATATATATATATATATATATATATATATATATATATTGCTTCAACTAATCAATCTTCAGTACAAGTTCAGCCATTGTTTAATATCAGCGATGAAAACTCCAGCAGAATGATCCCTTTATCACTGCTTTTATACGTTGTTACAGCCCTACAGTACACCCATACAAACGCTTAGCAAGCTTGGAACTTGTGCACTCTGGGGTGATATATATATATATATATATACACACGCACAGAAAACTCCAACAAGAGAATATTTACGGCCCCTTCAGATTTGATATTAGTCTACAGCAGTAAGGATGTGTTCAGCTTGATCGTCAAATCGATGGCAATGCAGCCAGCAATCTTTGGATAAGTTTGGCTCCCTTATATATTATAAATGCCACTTCTGGAAGTGCCAAATCATGTTCCTCCTGGACCAATAAAATAACTTCACATTTATCTTCAAGGTGAGATGGCACAGATTCACTTTATACCATAAATTCGTCCCTTCAAGAGATATATAGAATTCGACCTTGATGCATAGGGAGATCAGCTGGAAATGATCGTGAATTTCTGCAAATGAATGGTTCAGCTACCAAACGCTGAACTTGATCATGAAACAGTGGAAATTCGATCTCCTCTTTGGCACTTGAATTTCTGAAGGTGACTTTAATGTTTAATTTGCCTCTTGGGATGAAAAATGAACCAGAAACAACATGGCCTTCTTGAAATCAATGATTCGGACCACTGCAAAACCCTTCTATCAGCCAGCGCCCAATTCTGAATGCAAACATATCAACATGGCCTTTTGATTTGGAAATTTACGTAACCCTGCAATAAACACAATGAAGAGACCTGAAGTGATCTTCCCCAAGAGCTAACTAGGGTGGCACTCAAAGTACACCGAAATCAGCTTAGAGTTTAGCTTGAAACCCTTGTGAATGAAACTCGCTTGTTTTTCTTCAATGTCAATAAGATATGATAGGAATAGAATACTTTGCAAATGACTCCACCCTTCTCTTATAATTCTTCATTGAGCCTCCCTCTAGCTTCTAGATTCACCTTTCTCATATTATTTTATTAGTGGAGGCCACTTTCCACTAAATGGCTTTTGTCACCTTTTTAATAAAATAAAATTTTCCATTTTTTCATCAATATTACCAAAATTGGGCAAAATTCTATTATGATTCCCATGCTTGTTGAAAAATCTAGGGCATCAAAGTTAAGTGATTTCTCTTCTATTAGTCACTACTTGTGAATGCTTTTTACTTCTTAGATTATTATCTTCTTTTACTGATGTTATTATAGTGTTATTCTTCATCAAACAACTATCAATGTATAAACCATAAAGAGACAAGAGACACAGAATATAGGCTATCATCCAGGGCCAAAACCAATGCTATTAGAACCGAACCGGTGATCAAACTGAAAAACCATGTGGACCGGGAACCGATCAGAACTGGTAAAAAACCAGAACAAAAAAACCGTTTTACCAAAAACACGTAAAATATTCATATTTTAAATAAAAACATATATATTCATGTGCATCCATATGAATTCAAACCATTTATACACAAATATTGAAAAGTTCTCATTTACATAGCATGTAAGGGTACACAACCAAAATAGCATCGAGTGCAACCCATCTCTGAAGCGAAAATACATCAACAAATAGGCTCTAGATGGCCTCTAGCATCCAAAAAAAATCATGCTACAACAAACGCCTACATATCATCAAAATCATTGCCTATATTGGAGTCTTCTTCATCAATATAACCATTTAGGCATTAAAATAAGATAGAAGAAAACGTAGCATGCCATGTCAAGATTTTGTTTGAGTGATGGGTACATTTTTAGTAGAGTCATGATAGAGGAGTTTGACGACCAATTCCATTAACATCAAAGTACATAGAGGGATTGGTTCTCTTTATTAAATACTAGTTCCA
The DNA here is from genome assembly GCA_000404065.3 of Pinus taeda. Taxonomy (NCBI): domain Eukaryota; kingdom Viridiplantae; phylum Streptophyta; class Pinopsida; order Pinales; family Pinaceae; genus Pinus; species Pinus taeda. Next base: position 30,035 of record APFE030230022.1, read on the forward strand.
TACCCTCGTACATGACAAAATCCAATTGAAACATTGCAATCCCCCCAATCCTAGAGAGATAACTAGAATCTTCCTATGTTTCTTTGGGCATAATCATTTGACACTACAGTAAATGTGTAGAACAAGAGTCATGATAGGATACTAGGGGACTATTGGAAAATGTAACTATGTTCGGTCTTCAATAATGTACTTGAGTCATTATGTAATGTACTTGTCAAAAGAATAAAGAAAAGAATTTTTGTTTTATTATTATTGTGACTTATTAAAGCATGGGTTTCATGCTTGGGTCACCATGTTTTAGGTCAAAGTCCCCCTTGAGGACTTCTAAGATTTATTCTGAGTCTATAGAATTATTGTACATTTAAAGAGACCTTTCTTGGGCTTTTGAATCATGTAAATGTGAAAATTTATGAATCTAACAAATCAGAAATCCTACTGCAGTAAACTGATTTGCATTGCCTACTTGTTTTCTTCATTTTAACAAGTTATTTTCAGAATTATTCATAAAATATTAATGCAAATACATTGCAGCATACACCAATATATGGACCAAGTACTAAAAAGAAAAAAATAAAAAAAAATATAATATATAATATATATATATATATGTAATAAAAATAAAATAAAAATAAAAGAATGAGACAACCACACAAAGGACACTTATTTTTGGACTAAATGTCCTTGGAGAAACTCAGTGTGGGAAAACTGGTGTGGTAGATATGAGGGTTTTATTATTATGCAGATTTTTTAATACAACTAGGGTGCCAAATTTGGCTCACCCAACAAAGAATAAACTCAGCAGAAGTACCTCTATCCGGAGACAGATATTTTGGCGAATCCAGCAACTGGATGAACAAACTCCACGGGTGATTGCGTTGTTCCCAATGTTGTGCAGTGATGGTTGCTCCCAACTCTGCGCTAAGACTATGTCACCTCCTCTAGGAGCTATGTCACCCTCCCGGTGAGCCTTCCCAACTCAGAAATCGATCCATTGAATTGATGCCCAATCTACCTCACAGAAACCCAAGCGCTACCTCCGTGTGACCGTGTCAGCCCTCAAACCTTTGTGTCACCCTCCTGGAGTTGCAATGCCCTTCACGGAAATCCTTCTACCAACCGTTGTCGAACCACCCCTCTCTGATCTCTCTTTACTGCTACTCAACACTGGATCTAGATTTCTTGGCAAGAAATCTTCTGAGGAACTGATTCCCTCTACTTTGCTTCTGCCCCACTAGGTATTGTTTTGCATCAACATAATTGGCAATTCCAGATAAAATTTGCGTTGCATGCCCAACAACTGGAAAACCGAGACTTAACAGTCTCTGTGCTACCTTCTACAGCAACTGCGTCACCCAATCAGGCTGACGCAGGCTCTATGTGAGCTTCCCTTGGTGACTATGTCACCCCTCCTCTGCTTTCTTGGCCTGAAACTTCGCTGTCTCTCAGGACAGTTGTCTTCACGCACAAATTTTTCCTCTGTCCTTTCACTGATGGCTTCAGTCCTCCTTGACCTGCAATCGCTCTGATACCATGTGAAAAATTCTAAATCTAACAAATCTGAAATCCAACTGTAGTAAACTGATTTGCATTACCTACTTGTGTTCTTCATTTTAACAAGTTATTTTCAGAATTATTCAGAAAATATTAATGCAAATACACTGCAACCTACACCAATATACAGATCAAACACTGAAAAAAATGAGACAACCACACAAAGGACACTTATTTTTGGACTAAACATCCCCGGAAAAACCTAGTGTGGGAAAATCAATGCAGGAGATATTGAGGGTTTTATTATTATGTAGATTGTTGAATACAACTAGGGTGCCAAATCCGACTCACCCAATAGAAAATAAACTTGGCAAAAGTACCTCTATCCGGAGACAGATATTTTGGCGGATCCAAACTCCACAGGTGATTGTGTTGTCCCCAGCGTTGCCTCTATGTGACTACGTCAGCCCTCCAACCTCTACCTCACCCTCCTAGAGTTGTGATGTCTCTCCCTAGTGCTGAGTTGCCTCTCTGTTATGTATTCTCGACCTTGGACGAAAGTCTCGCTGCCAAACTGCCCCTCTCTGCACTAGAAGCTTACTCTGAAATTCTCAACAAACCATGCCCCAAAATTTCGATCTAGCTCAAGTGTTGCTCTCCCTGTGTGTGTTCTCCAACTAACCCCAAGCCTTCCTTTATACCTTTCCTATTGAGAAATCAATGATCGTGATCTAATTTTTAATCAACAGCTAAGATTAAATACTTGATCCTCGTCACTTAGAAGCTTCTCACCCATATTAATTCACTAGAATTATTTTAATTTCCTAAGTTTCAACTTAGGCACCATTGAAATAATTAATTATCTGAATAACATGCACTCCAGGTGGAATTTCTCCTAATGATTTCTGGGTCTTGGAGATCTCATGTGTTCTAGCCCTCCACAAAATCTCGGAGCTAGAGCACATTTGATGCAACCCAAAAATCAACACTCCCTCTTAGCGAGGAATGTGCTCTAGCAATACTTCCCAGCAGAAGTATCACACTGATCCACGACATCGGTCCTCTACGTTGTTGATGCTCGGCCTGCTACCCTTCATCCATTGCGCTATTGCAATTTGTACGGCTGCCCATGACACTGCCATTGTCACTGTTGCATTTGTACTGCAGCTCCCTCTCAATATGCTGCATCATGCTGCCCATAACACGGCCATTGCTAACCGTTGCACTACAACTCAGTTGCTGAGAAGTAAGCAATTGAAAAGCCACCCAAGAGCTGACATGTTGGTCAATCTGGATGTCCCTAGATGCTGAAGCTACCTCTGCTGCTAATCTATGTTGACCCTTTGATGCTATTGTGTTGTTGTTGTATCTGCTTTGTGCCTTCCGCACTGCTACAACACTCCACTGAGTTGCTTCATACTTTGGTGCTCTAGCTCTGGCACTGTTGCTCCATCATCCCTCGCACCAACTGACTCTCATCATTTTGCTACTATCATTAAGGGCTCCCGTAGCCGTATGTGATCCAAGAGTTTGGGCACTTCAAGGATCCTGCCCCGTTACTTCATTGTAGCTTCGACTACAGTTCTATATCGCCCCACTTCTTTTCTAGAGGTGCATGAGCACTCATGGCGCAATCATCATTGTCCTCTCCGTCAGCTTGCGCTGGAGCAGCCTTTGAGTTAGACTTCTCTTCTTTGCCCTTCTTCTTCTGAGGGCACTACGTAGCAAAATGACCCATTTCTCCACATCTAAGGCATCTAACATTGGATATGTCCTTCTTCTTTCGTTTTTGTTGCCCTTGTCTCGCTGATGCAAGAGCCGCATCCTCCTCTTCCTCCTTCTTGATTTTGATCCCTTTGTTGTTGCTTCCCGCCTTGGTCAATCATCTAATCTCTTCTTGTCGAAGAGCTGCCCACATTTCCTCCCAACTCGGAAGAGAAACCCTACCCAGGATGCTTTGGACAAAGGTTTCCCAGTCTTTAGTGACTGTATTCAGTGCAGTCTTGACCATAAATTCAGCATTTGGTGTAGCCCCTACGGAAGCTAGCTGGTCACGGATCCTTTGCAACCTGAGAAGGAAGGGATCGATTTCTTCTCCCTTTTGCATCTGAAATTGTCTCAGCTAACTCTCAAGCAACATCTTCCGTTGAACAGAAGTTCCCTTGTACAATGTGGTCAAGGCCTCCCACATTTCCCTTGCTGTGTCTTTCTCAGCAGTATGTGGGATCACATGATCCTTGATCCCGTCCAAGATCATGCACTTTTCTATTGCCTGAGCCTTCTCGTACTTTTTGAGAAGATCAACATCTCGGAACAACAACTGTCTTCAAGGCATAATCCTTGATGCGATGTTATCCAAAACTGCCAGGATCCTGGCCTTCCAGATGATGAAGTTGGATGCTCCATCCAACTTGCCCTAATCCCTCAGTCTATTAACGGTCATCTTTGTTCAAATAAATGTCGAACTGGTTCTCTTCTCCCTCTTTCGATGCTACCCCAACAAAACTCGGATCTGGATTTCTTTGGCGCTAGAAATCCTCTAAGGAACAAGCTCCCTTTGAATTTCGATTTCCTTCATGGAAATCCTTCTGCCAACCGTTGTCGAACCACCCCTCTGATTTCTCTTTGTTGTTGCTCAACATGGATCTAGATTTCTTGGCAAGGAATCTTCTAAGGAACTGATTCCCTCACTTTGCTTCTACCCCACTGTAATATTCCTAATTAGCCATGGCTAATTGGAATATTCGATTTTGTTCAATTTTTGTCTTCTATAGTTATTTGTAAATAAAAAAAAAGTGAGCACGGGGGACATAACTCACTTTTAGAATAAAAAGTCACTTCCTAGTAGCACAACGTTGTGACTTAAAGGGGAGCCAAGGGGGCCAAAGGGGGACTCAGAAATGGAGCCCACGTAGACACATGGAGAGATTGCGTAGGAGGGAAGGAACACGTGGCAAGAGGGGAACCACACAGGAAGAGGTGAGCCTTGGGATTGAGAGAGGCGAAGGCTATAAAAGAGAGAGGAGCCCCCTCATTTTGATCATTCAGTTATGTGCATTTTGAGCTAGTCGTTTCAACTTCTGAGCACGTTAGTTGTTTAGCTGGTCTACAGCACTGTTTAGTGCATTGAGTGTCTTCGTTCGGGGATCTCACCCTTAGCCCCAGGGGACTTCGAGTGCCTGCTCGGGCAAGGTATTTCCATTGGCATTTCAACAATAATTTTATCAGCATTTCAACAACAGTTTCATCAGTGTTTTGGAGGACTACACAGCACTGAGAGAGGGACGCAATTCTTTCTAGAAGTAGTGTTGGATTGGGGTTTCTACAGAAGGATTTATGCTAGGTGTTTGAGCAAGGGACTCGCCCTTGCCTATTGGAGGATTTTTGGTAGAGTTTCAGGCAGAGTTCTGGAGGGGTTTCTTCAGTGGCCGGGCAGAGCATTGAGGAACTGCACAGATCCCCAAGCGGGTGATTTTCGGGGGTCGGCTATTCCAGGAAAGCTTTCTAGGTTTTTCTGGGTTTCTTGAGTAGAGCCCGATTCCAAAGTTTCAGCATTTTCCGAGGGGAGCAGCCCCAAATCATCATTTGTTTTCTAGAAGCAACAGTAGCACGGTAGTTCTCCAGCAACATCCACACAGAGAGGCTATTCTTTGTCATTCTGAAAGTATTTCTTCACTTGCCTTGTGCAAGTTGAGGTGCCATCTTTCTGATCACCTCCTGTACTCATTTTAGTGCTCAGTATAATAAAATGGCTTAGCATTTCACGCTGCATTTCTTGAGTATCTACTTATATTTCCTGTTTACATTATTATATGTTGTACCACTGTTATTTTGTCATTTTTGGGTTATTATATCATTTGCACGTATTTAGTTGGAGTTTTGTTGGGGTTTGAGGAATATTCCGGGTTAGGGATATTACAGTGGTATTGGAGCATAGATCTGGCTCAGCCTGTGGAGCTAGCAATCTATGACACCCAGGGAGAAACCCTACATCTGTTATAGAGGTAGGAAATACAGAGGTAAAAAGCGTAGGTTGGAGAACACCTACGGAGAGGGAGACTATGTTTCGGTGGTGGATGCAGAATAGGAGCCTGTGGTGGACATAAAGCAGAGGGATCCGATGGCAGACGAGGACGGGAAGAGATTTGCAGATATGCTCCTCAAAGCAGTGCAGGATCTGTCGAGGTAGATTGAGGTGATGGGGCAGAGATTCATGGCAGTAGAGGCCAGACAACATGAGAGCCCACGAGTTTTTCAGATTGGTGAGGGATCGGGTGCATCCCATCATTTTCCAGAGCAGCGTGATACTGCACAGCAAGTGGCCTCGCATGCCCCTACACGCTCTACCATGCCCACGTTCTTAGGAGCAGACACGGGAGTCGAAGTCCGGCCATATGGGTGATTATTTTGCAGAGTACCAAGCCTATGGGCAAGAGTTCAGGGATGCTCTTTCATTCAGAGACTTTGTTCAACTCTAGCGGGATAGTAGACCCCGCGACCATCACAGAGGAAACCGGCATTACCATGATGGTGACACCTACCGTGCAGCGAGTAGATTCCACTTGCCTATGTTTGATGGTTCATCAAACAGTTCGGCGAAGTCTTGGGTGGAGAAGCTGGACATTTATTTCCAGCTTAACCAAATGTCGGAGGCAGAGGCTATCAAGGTGGAAACATTGCATTTGGATGGTGAGGCCCAGGATTGGTGGTTTCATGGGATGGTTACACTTGGGCACTCTACAGTGACGACATATGCAGAGTTTACCAGGAGATTGATGGAGCGATTTGATCGGAGGGATCCAAAGCGGCGTTTTGTTGAGCTGATGAGGCTCAAACAGATAGGGAGCCCAGAGACCTACATTGCATATTTCTTAAGGGTCTCTGTGATGGTGCTAGACCTATCCACGACGTGGAGGGTCTATATGTATGTTGAGGGGTTACTAGAGCCACTTTGGGGTCTAGTCTGATCCACTAGACCTGCCACACTCCAGGACACTATCAGCAAGACCCGGGATTTACAAGATGTCTTACCCAGGACCCGAACACCTTACCCCAAAAGGCAGCCTTTTCAGTCCAAGGGGAAGGATGTGAGGATTCCACCTCCAAAGGGGAATCTAGGACGAGTACAGATTGAGGACGATGTTAGGAGGGAGCTGAAGAAGAAGCGGTTGTGCTTCACATGTCAGGAGCCGTGGGCACCGGGACATAGATGTGCTGCTGACAAAGCACATTTTATTGAGGTCTTGTCTGAGAGCGGTGGAGAAGAGGATGACGAGGATGATGTGGAGGCAGGAGATAGCCATGCCATACAGGGACCTTTGCCACCTCCACCGCCAACAGTAGGTGGTGCATCTTTTGCACCTATCAAAGGGGCCCTTGCAGCATTGCAAGGAGTTCCCAAGTATCTAACGCTATGCGTACGAGGGACAATACATGGCCAGCGAGTATCAGTTTTGGTTGACAATGGGGCGACCCACAACTTCATTGATGCACAGATGGTTGAGCGCAGAGGTATTCAGACAAAGAGCTTCAATGGGTTTTCAGTCTTGGTCCCAAGAGATCAGACCATAATGTGTGCTCATTATGTTCCAGAGCTTTCAGTGACGATGACCACCTACACATTGACTGACCACATTTTCGTGGTCGATATCTCGGACATCAACATGATACTGGGTGCTCAGTGACTTATCGCTCTAGGGAAGGTCACGACGGATTGGAAGACCCTAGAGATGGAGTGGGATGATGAGAAGATAGGGAGGCATGAGAAGATACGGGGACAGCACACATATCCGCCTCTGACTGTGTCGGCTCATTGGATGGAGGCAGTCTTTCGGAAGGGAGACATAGAGTGGGAAGTGGAGCTACGTGCATCAGAGGCAGGGACTACAGGGCAGACGGTACATCCAGAGGTACAATCCATCCTTGATCGGTATGCCATAGTGTTTGGGGAGATTCCACCAGAATAGCCACTGGATCGGGGGTTTGAGCACACCATCGAGCTTGAGCAGGGCATACAAGCAGTGATCACCACCCCCTATAGGCACCCCAAGGCCTATCAGGATGAGATTGAGCGGGCTATCCAGGAGTTGCTGGCTCTTGGGCACATTCGACTGAGCACGAGTCATTTTGCTTCTTCTATGGTGTTGGTGAAGAAGAAGGACGGTACATTGAGGATGTGCATTGACTACAGGGCCTTAAACAAGAAGACCCTGAAGAACAGGTACCCTATACCCAAGATCGATGAGTTGAGGGGAGCGCGATTCTTCTCAAAGATTGATTTGAGATCTGGGTACCATCAGATTCGCGTGAGGGAGCAGGACATTCCCAAGACCGCCTTCGAGTGTCACTATGGGCACTTTGAGTTCTTGGTGATGCCTTTTGGGCTAACCAACGTCCCCGCTACATTTCAGTCTTGCATGAATCACATCTTTTGTAGTCACTTGAGGATGTTTGTGTTGGTATTCTTTGATGACATTCTCATTTACAGCAGGACTTGGGAGGAGCATTTCCAGCACATTGAGACGGTATTGCGTATCTTATAGGAGCAGCAATTCTATGCCAAACTCTCCAAGTGTGAGTTTGGGTTGATGGAGATGTTGTATCTGGGACACATCATAGGGGTGGACAGAGTGAGAGTCCACGAGGAGAAGATCAGGGCCATCAGAGAATGGCCGGAGCCGAGAAATGTGACGGAACTTCAGGATTCATTGGCATTTGTACTTATTACCAGAAGTTTGTCAAAGGTTTCTCGCACCCCTGATAGATTTGATGAGGAATGGGGCATTCAGTTGGTCGGATACAACGCAGCGAGCCTTTGACAAGCTCAAGGAGGTTATGAGCAGCTGCCCAATGCTTGCATTGCCAGATTTTACACAGCCATTTGTTTTGGAGTGTGATGTGTCAGGAGAGGGGATCGGTGCAGTGTTGATGCGGGGAGGTCACCCTATAGCCTTTGAGAGCCGGAAGCTCCTTCCGCACGAGAGGTTGTATTCCATATACGACAAAGAGATGTTGGCCATCATGCATGCATTGGCTAAGTACTGATGGTATTCGGTGGGTAACAGGTTCAGGGTGAGGACTGATCACAACAGCCTCAAGTTCTTTTTGGAGCAGAAGCAGCTACAGGAGAGGCAGCAGAAGGGGATCAGCAAGATCCAAGCATTTGACTTTAACATTGAGTATGTCAAGGGTAAGAACAACATGGTAGCAGATGCCCTTTCATGTAGACCAGCCACATTGTCTCTTATGAGCTTGGATATAGACTGGAGGGCTCGACTCTTAGTAGAGTACTCCAAGGACAGGTTTGCATGTGAGGTTCTGGATGGGCAGGTGGCAGATGACAGATACAGGTGGTCGATGAGATCATCTATTACAGGGACCAGATCTTCTTGACTGAGGGGTCTCAGCTCAAGAAGAAGATACTCCAGGCATCACATGATTCACCATTGGCAAGACATCAGGGGTTTACCGAAACCTGCAGGGCCATTAGGGAGAGGTTCTCATGGAAGGGCCTCAAGGAGGACGTACTCGAGCACATCCGGGAGTGCGATGTTTGCCAGAGGAACAAGGGAGAGATGAGCCATCCCGCGAAATTATTGCAGCCTCTTCCCATTCCGGAGGAGAAATGGGAGAGTATTTCGATGGACTTCATCACATGGTTGTCCATGGTACAGGGCAAGGATTGTATCTTTGTCATCGTTGATCGACTGGTGAAGTACGCACACTTTTTTGCCATATCCGCACACTATACAGCAGCACAGGTGGTCGCGCTGTTCTTCAGAGAGATCTTCAGGCTACATGGTCTTCCTAAGACCATCGCCAGTGATAGGGACAACAATTTCATGCGCGGGTTTTGGCAGGAGCTTTTTTGGTTGGTGGGGATGGAGTTGACACTAAGTACCGGTTATCAACCATAGACGGATGGGCAGACAGAGATAGTTAACAAGTGGCTAGAGGGCTACTTGCGTAACTATGTTAGTGGGTAGCAGTGAGAATGGTTGAGGTGGCTACATCTAGGGGAGTACTGCTACAATACTTCACATCACATGTCCATTGGTATGTCACCATTCTATGCCTTATATGGGTATCATCCTTTATCTTTTGCTGACGTGATGTTTGGTGATAGCAAGGCTCCTAGTGCCAAAATTTGGATCCAAGAGAGTCAGGATATTCTTCGAGCTCTCAAGGATAACATGGCTACAACACAGAACCAGTAGAAGTTGTATGCCAACAGGGGTCTGGTGGAGAGACAGTTCGAGGTAGGGGACATAGTTTACCTACGATTACAACCATACCGACAGACGTCACTAAAGCAAAAGGGGGCTGAGAAGCTCAAGCCCCGCTTTTATGGGCCGTACAAGGTGATACGCAGAGTTGGACAAGTTGCATATGAGTTGGAGCTGCCCCAAGGCAGCGAGATTCATAACGTTTTTCATGTATCGTGCCTGAAAAAGGCATTAGGGCAGTAGGTGACAGTGACAGATGAGCTACCACCCATGGATGACGAGGGGCATTTGGTATTACAGCCGGAGGCTATCATTGATACCAGGGAGAGGCAGCTACGGAGCAGGACGGTCCGAGAATTCTTGGTGAGGTGGAAGAATTTGCCAGATGAGGATGCCACTTGGGAGAGTGAGAAGATCTTGCAGCATCCATCACTTCAATTGCTTGAGGACAAGCAAAATATTGCTTTGAGGACAAGCAAAATATACCAGTGGAGCTGTAATATTGCTAATTAGCCATGGCTAATTGGAATATTCGATTTTGTTCAATTTTTGCCTTATATAGTTATTTGTAAACTAAAAGAAGTGACGGGGGACATAACTCACTTTTAGAATAAAAAGTCACTTCCTAGTAGCACAACATTGTGACTTAAAGGGGAGCCAAGGGGGCCAAAGGGGGACGCAAAATGGAGCCCACGCAGACACATGGAGAGATTGCGCAGGAGGGAAGGAACACATGGCAAGAGGGGAACCACACAGGAAGAGGTGAGCCTTGGGATTGAGAGAGGCAAAGGCTATAAAAGAGAGAGGAGCCCCCTCATTTTGATCATTCAGTTATGTGCATTTTGAGCTAGCCATTGCGACTTCTGAGCATGCTGGCTGTTTAGCTGCTCTGCATCACTGTTTAGTGCATTGAGTGTCTCCGTTCGGAGATCTCACCCTTAGCCCCGGGGGACTTCGAGTGCCTGCTCGGGCAAGGTATTTCCATTGGCATTTCAGCAATAGTTTAATCAACATTTCAGCAGCAGTTTCATGAGTGTTTTGGAGGACTGCACAGCACTGAGAGAGGGACGCAGTTCTTTCTGGCAGTAGTGTTGGATTGGGGTTTCTGCAGGAGGATTTATGCTAGGTAATTGAGCAGGGGACCTGCCCTTGCCTATTCAAGGATTTTTGGTAGAGTTTCAAGCAAAGTTTTGGAGGGGTTTCTTCAGTGGCCGCGCAAAGCATTGAGGAACTGCGCAAATCCCCAAGGGGGTGATTTCGAGGGTCGGCTATTCCAGGAAAGCTTTCTGGGTTTTTCTGGGTTTCTTGAGTAGAGCCCGATTCCAAAGTTTCTGCATTTTTCGAGGAGGGGAGCAGCCCCAAATCATCATTTGTTTTCTAGCAGCATGGCAGTTCTCCAATAGCATCCATGCAGAGAGGCCATTCTTTGTTATTCTAAGAGTATTTCTTCACTTGCCTTGTGCAAGTCGAGGTGCCATCTTTTTTATCACCTCCTATACTTATTTTATTGCTCAGTATAATAAAATGGCTTAGCATGTCACGTTGCATTTCTTGAGTATCTGCTTATATTTCCTGTTTACATTATTATATGTTGTACCACTGTTATTTTGTCATTTTTGGGTTATTATATCATTTGCACGTATTTGGTTGGAGTTTTGCTAGGGTTTGAAGAATATTCCTGGTTAGGAATATTACACCCACTAGGTATTGTTCTGCACCAACATAATCAACAACTCCAGATAAAATTTGTGTTGCACCCCCAGCAACTGGAACACTGAGACTCAACAGTCTCTGCGTTGCCCAAGTAACCACTACGCTACCCTCTACAGCAACAACGCCACCCAATCAAGCTGACGCAAGCTCTACGTGAGCCTCCCTTGGTGACTGTGTCACCCTTCCTCTACTCTCTTGCCCTGAAACTGCGCTCTCTCAGGATAGTTGTCTTCATGCACAAATTTTTCCTTTGTCCTTTCACTAATGGCTTCAATACTCCTTGATCTGCGACCGCTCTGATACCATGTGAAAATTTATGAATCTAACAAATCAGAAATCCTACTGCAGTAAACTAATTTTCATTACCTAATTGTGTTCTTCATTTTAACAAGTTTAACCTACACTAATATACAGATCAATACTGAAGAAAAAAATGAGACAACCACACAAAGGAAACTTATTTTTGGACTAAACGTCCCGGAAAAGCCCAGTGTAGGAAAACCAGTGCAACAGATATGAGGGTTTTATTATTATGCAGCTTTTTGAATACAACTAGGGTGCCAAATCCGGCTCACCCAATAGAGAATAAACCCGGCAAAAGTACTATTAAATTATGGTATGTTCTATGCTTAGAGCAGTTTACTTATTTTTCTTCTTATTAGCCACAGATTAGCAATCACATATACATTAAGTAAAATGCAGTAGAACATTAAATGATCAATAGAAAACAAGCCAAGACAAGAGACACAAGATGTGGCAGCTAGCCAGGGACAAACCCCAATGCGGGGAAACTCTTTGATCAAATCTTCTTTTATCTTCAATAGTTCAACAAAGAGAAATAGTACAAAATTTGAATTCTATAATTTTATATCAGCAGCAGCAAACCCTAGATCAGCAAAGTCAAACTTGGTCAAACTAGTTGAAATTGACCTCTAAAATACTTGGTCAATCTCCGGTCAACTTGTCCTCGAACAGCCTAAAGAAACAGCCCTTGAACAGCCCCAAAAGTTCAATCAATTTGCAGATTTCTGAAGTCAACTTGCAGCCCTAAACTAGGGCAATCAACACCGGTCAAACTAGAGGTCAGATCACCTCGATTTTTGTGCCAAAAATTGCAGCCTGCCTAGGAGAGGCAACCACACCCAATCCACCCTTCTGGAAGGTCAACGCTTGGTCAATGCTGGTCAAAGAGATGACTTGTTGCCCTAGCGTCCTTTCTGTGTCTTCCTTGCCCTAGGACGTCTTCCTTTCAGCCACATGTGTGACAAAGAGAGAGGCTCCTTTTATGAGTAGGAGAGAGAGAGAAGATGAGTGAATTGAATTGTCCAAATGAGGAGAATGCTCCTTGTATTTATATGCAAACGTTGAGGTTGAATAGACATGACTGTTGGGCTTCTGAGCCTACATAAGTTTGCTGGCCGACCTCGACAATTTGTCCATAATCAAAATAAATTCATATCTCCACAAATACTTATCAGAATCGGATGATCTTTAGATCAATCCTACACCTCTCGATGAGAGGAATCTAGGAAAAATATCAGAAGCCATAAATAAGGTGATCCACATGGAGTTTGGCCCTAGTTGCCAATTTTAATACTCCCTTTCAACTAGGGAAAACTCCATTTGCAATCCGTCAGACCGTTGCTGCTATCCATCCATCAAATGCACTGTCCTGTACAGCTTGATCCCACTCTGCGCGGCTCTGATTTGCTCTGCTTGAACTATGAAGAAGAAGAAACGATTGAGGGTGTATCATACCATCCTCCACTGACCCGAAGTGAGTCTCGGAGTGTGAACCACTCTCACTGATCCCAGATCAGTATCAGGGATCCCAGATCAATGGAGGTCATCCAAGCATAGGGAGTACGTTAGATACAGCAATGCGTCCATCGATAGTACTACTATGGTCCCTATCCTCATTTCCCTGCTCATTGATTAGATAAGAGGTACTTCCCATGAGTCCCAAACTGCATGGGTAGGATGCCTCGACAGGAGAACTAAACATCTTGTCCATAGAAGAACGAATCATCCTGTCCAGTGGATGCCACGGATAACTAATCATCTTGGCCTACAGGAGAACTAATCATCCTAGTCCACAAGAGAACTAATCAACCTGTTCCACAGTCGCCATGGGGTGTCACAGGGGAAGGTTGAACCTTTACCCTGTACAGAGTGCACCACCAGGGGATGGTGAGTCGCCCTATGGTCACATGTCGCTCCAAGAAGTACCTCGTGCCCCCCTGGAGCTCCCAGAGCTCAATACATCATACTCGACCCTCATAAGAGGGTTTCTGAGCGACACCGAGTCGTTCTTGGAAAGTCAGGAATTTGACCTTTCCTAGGGGCTTTGTCAAAATGTCGATGACCTGTTCATCTATACTGATATGTTGAAGCCTTATTGCTCCTCGCTGCACCATATCTCAAATATCGTGGTACCTGATATCGATATGCTTGGAGTGATCATGAAATACGAGATTCTCTGATAAATGGATCCCGCTTTGGTTGTCACACAGAATCACAGTGGTATCCAACGTAAATCCAAACAACTCACTAAAGAGCTTTTGCAACCAAACTACCTCATAGGAGGCCACGCTAGCAACAATGTACTTTGTCTCGACGGTGCTCAAAGCCACTGACTTCTGCTTCTTGCTCATCGAGGATATCGAGGCAGATCCCAAAGAGCAATAGCACCCGGAAGTGCTCTTTCAGTCCACCACACTGCCTACCCAATCAGAATTAGTATACCCAAGTAATCTCACATCTCTGGCAGCGTATCTCAACCCATGAGTGATTGTGCCATGAAGATATCTCAATACATTCTTGGCACCAATCCAATGTGAGTGGTGAGGCTCAACCATATGTTGACTCAATGTGTTGATTACAAAGCATATATTCGGACAGGAGTTCACCAAGAACATTAATGCTTCGACAAGTTGACGATACTCTGTAGTATTTTGTAAAACAAGTCTGGCAGCACTACCGCTTAACTTCTTGAAGTCAAGCTCTATTGGGGTAGTTACGGGCTTGCAATCCACCATGCCGAATCTCTCCAATATCTTCACCACATATTTTCCTTGAGATAGGAAAATCTCCCCTGGTTTCTGCCAAACTTCTAGTCCTAAGAAATAGTGCATAAGTCCTAGGTCTTTCATCTAGAACTCAGAAGCCAGCTTGTAATATCCCGTTTCAGAGATATCCTCCAAAACCCCAGTACACTTCAACCAAATATGTACAAATGATATAATAACCGGGAAACTCAAAATGATAAAAATGACAGTGGTGCAATATATAATAATATAAACGTGCAATATAAGTAGATACTCAAGAAATGCAGAGAGAAATCCTAAGCCATTTTATTATACTGAGTAATAGAATGAGTATAGGAGGTGATCAGAAAGATGGCACCTCGACTTGCACAAGGCAATTGAAGAAATACACTCAGAATAGCAAAAAAATGGCCTCTCTCAGAACTGCGTGGAAGTTGTTGGAGAATTGTCGTGCTGCTGCTGCTGCTGGAAATCAAATGAGGATTTGGGGCTATTTCCCTCCTCGAAAAATGCTGAAACTCTGGAATCATACTGTACTCAAGAAACCTAGAAAAACCCAGAAAGCTTTCCTGGAATAGCTGACCCCCAAAAATCACCCCCTTGGGGTTCTGCGCAGTCCCTCAATGCTCTGCGTTGCCACTGAATGAAACCCTCCAGAAATCTGCCCAAAACCTCTGCCAAAACTCTCCAATATGCAAGGGCTGATCCCTTGCTCAATCTCCCAGCACAAATCCTACTGCAAACCCTCAATCCAAAACTCCTGCCAGAAAGAACTACGTCATCCCTCTCAGTGTTGCGCAGTCCTCCAAGGTGCTCAATCCTCTTGCCAAAAGGCTGATGAAACTACTGCTGAAATGCTAATGGAAATACCTTGCCCGAGCAGGCACTCGAAGTCCCCTGGGGCTAAGGGTGAGATCTCCGAACAGAGACACTCAATGCACTAAACAGTGTTGCCGACTAGCTAAACAACCAGCATGCTCTAAGTCGAAGTGACTATCTCAAATGCTCATAACTGAATGCCAAAATGAGGAAGCTCTTCTTTCCTTTATAGCCTTTGCCTCTCTCAATCCCAAGGCCCACCTTCTCCAGCATAATTCTTTTCTTGCCACGTGTTTCTTTCGTTCTGCGCAGTCCCTCCAAGTGTCTGCGTGGGCTCCATCTCTGCGTCACCCTTTGGCCCCCTTCGCTCCCCTTTAAGTCACAACGTTGTGCTACTAGGAAGTGACTTTTATTCTAAAGGTGAGTCATGTCCCCTTTTCCCCACCTTTTTATTCATAAATAACTATAGAAAGCAAAAATAAGCAAAATTGAATATTCCAATTAGCCATAGCTAATTAGGAATATTACAGTCTCCCCCAGCAAAATGTTGCTTGTCCTCAAGCAACTAAAGTGCTGGACGCTGCAATATTTTCTCACTCTCCCAAGTGGCATCCTCATCTGGAAAATTCTTTCACCTCACCAAGAATTCCCAGGCCGTCCTGCTCCACAGCTGCCTCTCCTTGGTATCAATAATAGCCTCTGGCTGCAACACCAAATGCCCCTCATCATCCATGGGTGGTAGCTCATCTGTCACTGTCACCTGCTGCCCCAATGCCTTCTCCAGGCATGATACATGAAAAACGTTGCGAATCTTGCTACCTTGGGGCAGCTCCAACTCATATGCAACCTGTCCAATCCTGCGTATCACACTGTGTGGCCCATAAAAGCGAGGCTTGAGCTTCTCAGCCCCCTTTTGCTTCAGTGACGACTGTCGGTATGGCTGTAATCGTAGGTAGTCCATGTCCCCTACCTCAAACTGTCTCTCCACCCGACCCCTGACAGCATACAGCTTCTGCTAGTTCTGCGCTATAGCCATGTTATCCTTGAGAGCTTGGAGGATATCTTGACTCTCTTGGATCCAAATCTTGGCTCTCGGAGCCTTGCTATCACCAAACATCATGTCAACAAAAGATAAAGGAGGATACCATACAAAGCATAGAATGGTGACATACCAATGGACATGTGATGTGTAGTGTTGTAGCAGTATTCCCCTAGATGCAGCCACTTCAGCCATGCCCTCTGCTGCCCACTGGCATAGTTACGCAAGTAGCCTTCCAGCCACTTGTTAACTATCTTTGTTTGTCCATCTGTCTGTGGGTGATAACTGGTACTCGATGTCAACTCTGTCCCCACTAGCCGAAAAAGCTCCTGCCAAAACCCGCCCATGAAACGGCTATCCTTGTCACTGACGATGGTCTTAGGAAGACCATGTAGCCTGAAGACCTCTCTGAAGAATAGCTCGGCCACCTGTGCTGCTGTGTAGTGTGCAGATATGGCAAAGAAATGTGTGTACTTCGTCAGTCGGTCAACGACGACAAAGATACAATCCTTGCCCTGTACCATGGGCAACCCTGTGATGAAGTCCATCGAAATACTCTCCCATTTCCCCTCCGGAATGGGAAGAGGCTACAATAAACCCGCGATATGGCTCATCTCCCCCTTGTTCCTCTGACACGTCGCACTCCCAGACATGTTGGAGTATGTCCTCCTTGAGGCCCCTCCATGAGAACCTCCCTCTAATGGCCCTGTAGTTTTTGGTAAACCCCTGATGGACAGGCAATGATGAATCATGTGATGCCTGGAGTATCTTCTTCTTGAACTGAGACCCCTCAGTCAAGAAGATCTGATCCCTGTAATAGATGATCTCATCGACCACCTTATACCTGTCATCTGCCACCTGCCCATCCAAAACCTCACATGCAAACCTGTCCTTGGAGTACTCAACTAAGAGTCGAGCCCTCCAATCTGTGTCCAAGCTCATAAGAGACAACGTGGCTGGTCTATGTGAAAGAGCATCTGCTACCACGTTGTTCTTACCATTAACATACTCAATGTCAAAGTCATATGCTTGGATCTTGTTGATCCACTTTTGCTGCCTCTCCTGTAGTTGCTTCTGCTTCAAAAAGACCCTGAGGTTATTGTGATTAGTCCTCACCCTGAACCTGTTACCTACTAAATATTGTCGGAACTTGGCCAATGCATGCATGATGGCCAGCATCTCCTTGTCGTATATAGAATACAACCTCTCATGCGGAAGGAGCTTCTGACTCTCATAGGCTATAGGGTGACCTCCCTGCATCAATACTGCGTTGATCCCCTCTCCTGACACGTCACACTCCAAAACAAATCGCTGCGTGAAATTTGGCAATGCAAGCACTAGGTAGCTGCTCATAACCTCCTTGAGCCTGTCAAAGGCTTGCTGTGTTGTATCTGTCCAACTAAAATCTCGTCAAATCTGTCAGGGGTGCAGCAAGTTGTGAGAAACTCTTGACGCACTTCCGGTAGTAAGTACAAATGCCAATGAATCCCTGGAATTTTGTCACGTTCCTAGGCTTCGGCCACACTCTAATGGCCCTGATCTTCTCCTCGCGGACTCTCACTCCGTCCACCCCTATGATGTGCCCCAAATACAACATCTCTGTTAACCCAAACTCACACTTGGAGAGTTTGGCATAGAACTGTTACTCCTGCAAGATGCGCAACACTGTCTCAATGTGGTGGAGATGCTCCTCCCAAGTCCTGCTATAAATGGGAATGTCATCAAAGAATACCAACACAAACTTCCTCAAGTGACTGTGGAAGATATGGTTCATGTAGGATTAAAATGTGGCAGGGGCGTTGGTTAGCCCAAAGGGCATCACCAAGAACTCAAAGTGCCCATAGTGACACCTGAAGGTGGTCTTGGGAATATCCTGCTCCCTCACGCGAATCTGATGGTACCCAGATCTCAAATCAATCTTTGAGAAGAACTGTGCTCCTCTCAACGCATCCATCAACTCGTCGATCCTGGGTATGGGGTACATGTTCTTCAGTGTCTTCTTGTTCAGGGCCTTGTAGTCAATGCACATCCTCAATGTGTCGTTCTTCTTCTTCACCAACACCACGGAAGAAGCAAAAGGACTCGTGCTCAGCCGAATGTGCCCAGAGCCAGCAACTCCTAAATGGCCCGCTCAATCTCATCTCGATAGGCCTTGGGATGCCTATAGGGGGTAGTAATCATTGCTTGTATACCATGCTCCAGCTCAATGGTGTGCTCAAATCCCCGGTCCGGTGGTTGTCCCGGCAGAATCTCCCCAAACACTATGGCATACTAGTCAAGGATGGACTGTATCTCTAGATGCACCATCTGCCCTGTAGTCCCTGCCTCTGATGCACGCAGCTCCACTGCCCACTCTACATCTCCCTTCCGGAAGATTGCCTCCATCCGATGAGCCGAAACAGTCTGAGGCGGATATGTGTGTTGTCCCCGTATCTTCTCATGCCTCCATGTCTTCTCATCATCCCATTCCATCTCTAAGGTCTTCCAATCCGTCATGACCTTCTCTAGAGTGATGAGCCACTGAACACCCAATATGATGTTGTTGTCTAGAATATCGACCACAAAAAAGTGGTCAGTCAATGTGTAGGTGCCCATCATCACTGATAGCTCTAGAACATAATGAGCACACATCATGGTCTGATCTCCTGGGACCAAGACTGAAAACCCATCGAAGCCCTCTGTCTGTACACCTCTCCACTCAACCATTTGTGCATCAATGAAGTTGTGGGTTGCCCCACTGTCAACCAAGACTAATACTCGCTGGCCACGTACTATCCTCTGTACGCGTAGCGTCAGATACTTGGGAACTCCTTGCAATGCTGCAAGGGCACCCTCGGTAGGTGCAAAAGATGCACCACCTGTTGCTAGCGGTGCAGGTGGCAAAGGTCCTTGCACGGTATGACTATCTCCTGCCTCCACATCATCCTCTTCCCCACTGCTCTTGGAGAAGACCTCAATAAAATGTGCTTTGCCAGTAGCAAATCTATGTCCTAGTGCCCACGGCTCTTGATAGGTGAAGCACAACCGCTTCTTCTTCAGCTCCCTCTTGGCATCATCGTCAATCTGTACTCATCCTGGATTCCCCTTTGGAGGTGGAATCCTCACATCCTTCCCCTTAGACTGGAAAGTCTATCTCTGGGGGTAAGGTGTCCGGGTCCTAGGTAAGACATCCTGAAAGTCCCGGGTCCGGCTAATAGCATCCTGGAGTGTGGCTGGTCTAGTGGATCGGACTAAACCCCGAAGTGGCTCTGCTAACCCCTCAACATACATATAGATCCTCCGCGTCGTGGATAGATCTGGCACCATCACTAAGACCCTCAAGAAATCTGCAATGTAGGTCTCTAGGCTCCCTCTCTGTTTGAGCCTCGTCAGCTCAACAAAATGTTGCTCTGGATCCCTCCAATCAAATCTCTCCATCAATCTCCTGGTGAACTCGGCATATGTCGTCAATGTGGAGTGTCCGAGTGTAACCATCCGATGAAACCACCAATCCTGAGCCTCACCATCCAAATGCAATGTTGCCACCTTGATGGCCTCTGTCTCCGACATCTGGTTAAGCTGGAAATAAATGTCTAGCTTTTCCACCCAAGACTTGTCGAACTGTTTGATGAACCATCAAACGTAGGCAAGTGGAATCTACTAGCTGCACGGTGGGTGTCATCATCATGATAATGTCAATATCCTCTGTGATGATCGCAGGGTCTACTATCTTACTGGAGCTGAACAAAGTCTCTAATTGAGAGAGCCTCCCTGAACTCCTGCCCATAGCCCTGGTACACAGCAAAATAATCGCCCATATGACTGGGCTCTGCCTCCTGCTGGGCTCCAGCCCCCGTGTTTGCTCCTAAGAAAGTGGGCATGTTGGAGCGTGTAGGGGCATGTGAGGCCACCTGTTGAGTAGTATCACGCTGCTCTGGCAAATGATGGGATGCACCCGATCCCTCACCAACCTGAAAAACCTGTGGGCTCTCACATTGTTTAGCCTCTACTGCTGTGAATCTCTGCCCCATCACCTCAATCTACCTCGACAGATCCTGCACTGATTGAGGAGCATATCCGCAAATCTCTTCCCGTCCTTGTCTGCCATCTACTCTGCGTCCACCCCAGGCTCCTTCTGTTCTGCGTCCACCACAGGCTCCTCCTGTTTTGCGTCCACCAACGGAACACAGTCTCCCTCTCCGTAGGTGTTCTCCAACCTACGCCCAGTATCTTTGTATCTCCTACCTCTATAACAGATGTAGGGTTTTTCCCCAGTGTCATAGATTGCTAGCTCCACAGGCTAGGCCAGATCTATGCTCTGATACCACTGTAATATCCCGTTTCAAAGATATCCTCCAAAACCCCAGTACACTCCAACCAAATACGTACAAATGATATAATAACCGGGAAACTCAAAATGATAAAAATGACAGTGGTGCAATATATAATAATATAAACGTGCAATATAAGCAGATACTCAAGAAATGCAGAGAGAAATCCTAAGCCATTTTATTATACTAAGCAATAGATTAAGTACAGGAGGTGATCAGAAAGGTGGCACCTCGACTTGCACAAGGCAAGTGAAGAAATACACTCAGAATAAAAAAGGAATGGCCTCTCTTAGAACTACGTGGATGCTGCTGGAGAACTGTTGTGTTGTTGCTGCTGCTGGAAATCAAATGAGGATTTGCGGTTGTTCCCCTCCTCGGAAAATGCTAAAACTCTGGAATCGGACTCGATTCAAGAAACCCAAAAAAACACAGAAAGCTTTCCTGGAATAGCTGACCCCCGAAAATCACCCCCTTGGGGTTCTGCGCAGTCCCTCAATGCTCTGCGCTGCCACTGAATGAAACCCTCCAGAAATCTACCCAAAACCTCTGCCAAAACTCCTCTAATATGCAAGGGTTGATCCCCTGCTCAATCTCCCAGCACAAATCCTACTGCAAACCCTCAATCCAAAACTCCTGCCAAAAAGAACTATGTCATCCCAAGTGTTGCGCAGTCCTCCAAGGTGCTCAATCCAATCCTCCTGCCAAAAGGCTGATGGAACTACTTTTGAAATGCTAATGGAAATACCTCGCCCGAACAGGCACTCGAAATCCCCCGGGGCTAAGGGTGAGATCTCCAAACGGAGACACTTAATGCACTAAACAGTGTTGCATACTAGCTAAAAAACCAGCTTGCTCTAAGTCGAAGTGACTATCTCAAATGCTCATAACTGAATGCCAAAATGAGGAAGCTCTTCTTTCCTTTATAGCCTTTGCCTCTCTCAATCCCAAGGCCCACCTTCTCCAGCGTAATTCCTCTCTTGCCACGTGTTTCTTTCGTTCTGCGCAGTCCCTCCAAGTGTCTGCGTGGGCTCCATCTCTGCGTCCTCCTTTGGCCCCCTTGGCTCCCCTTTAAGTCACAACATTATGCTACTAGAAAGTGACTTTTATCCTAAAGGTGAGTCATGTCCCCTTTTCCCCACCTTTTTATTCATAAATAACTATAGAAGGCAAAAATAAGCAAAATCGAACTTTCCAATTAGCCATGGCTAATTAGGAATATTACATAGCTCCCTCTTACATTTGTGAATGAGAGGGTCTGCACCTGTTAGAAAGAGGTCGTCAACATATAGCACCAGTATGAGAGGCTTGTCATCTATAACCTTAAAGGAAAGGTTAGGGTCAGCTTCACTCCTAGTGAATCACAGCTTCATCAAGTAGCTATCGATCCTCTCATACCATGCTTGGGGTGCTTGCTTTAGCCCATAGAGGGCCTTCTTCAACCTACACACATGAGATTCTCGATCATAAACCTCAAATCCTTTGGGTTGCTCCACATAGACCTCCTCTTTGATCGAACCATGTAAGAACACAATCTTGACATCCATATGTAAGAACACAATGTTGACATCCATTTGATGTAGGTTCCATCCTTGTGAAGTAACAGGGGCTATGATCAAGCGGATGGTGGTATATCGGGCAACAGGTGCAAATATCTCGTCATAGTCTATACTTTCCTTCTGGGAGAAGCCACGAGCAACAAAACGAGCCTTATACTTTTCCGCACTTCCATCAACTACATGCTTTATCTTGTAAAGCCATTTTGAAGTGACAATTGCTTTGTCCTGTGGTCTGGGGACCACATCCCAAACATCGTTTAATGAACTCATATTCCTCGGTCATAGCATCCTTCCATACTTGATGCTTGACGACATCTGTGAATGACGAAGGCTCATTTTGGATGATCGTGCTCATGATGGTCAGGTATCCCTGATACCTGTTCGGCTTCTTACTTTCACTGAAGGTTCCTCGGGGTGCAATGTGTCCTCCAGCATCATCAAGTGTCCCCTTAAGCCATGAAGGCCTCTTCCTAGAAGAGGAAGGCTCTTGTGGAGGAGGATCAATAGGATCCATAGGTTCTTCCACATCGGGCATCGTCTCATCTTATTTTTCCTTCGGTTCCGCAATGTCAACTTCTTTTGATCCCCTTAAAGTAGGAAGATTGTCTACCTTGCTAAGAGCCATATCTTCATCAAAGGTGACATCATGACTAATCTCGACTTCCCTTTGACCAGCTACATAGATTCTATAGCCCTTAGTATTTTTGCTATAGCCCACGAAGATTCCTTTCTTTCCAAATGCACCCAATTTATTCCTTTTTTTCTTTAGGCACATGAAAATATACAGGGCTTCCAAAAATTCTAAAATGAGATACGTCAGGTTTCTTACCGGTGAACATTTCTTCGGGAGTCTTGGAACCCAATGCTTGATGAGGGCATCAGTTTTCTACATATATGGCGGTATTTGCAGCTTCGGCCCATAAAAACTTCAAAAGTCTTTGATCATGGGGCATAGCACCGACAGCTTCCACAATTGTACGATTCTTCCTTTACACCACACCATTATGTTCAGGGGTATATGGCGCAGTAGTCTCCCTCTTAAAGCTAGCCTCTTTGCAAAAGTCATGAAACTCATTGGATTCATATTTAGTCCCACTATCAGTCCTTAAGATCTTGATCTTCTTTTCAGTTTGATTCTCGATCAAGGCTTTGAAGTGTCGAAACTAAGAGAACACTTCATCCTTCTTTTTCAAGAAGTATACCAAGTCTTGCGAGAATAATCATCTATAAAAGTGAGGTAATATAAATATCCTCCCAAGGAATTCACAGGGATCATACCGGATATGTTTGAGTGAACCAACTGCGATATATCGGAGGTCTTGCTTTGGCTTGAGGGGAATGGTCCCCTTTTGAGCTTCCCTTCGGCACATCCTGGACATACACCTTCTTGATCTAATCTAAACTCGGGCATCCTGATCACCATTTTTCTTACATTGGGTAGAGCTTTATAATGAAGGTGAGCAAACCTCTGATGCCATAGTTCGGACTAAAGAGATGTGTCACAAGACATGACACCCAGCAGACTTCCACCGACCTGATATAATGAATCAACTCGAAACCCAAGAGTAAAAGCATCTTTAAAGCTCTTTTTCCATACACGTACCTTGCCATCGCTGAAGACCACCTTGTAGCCTTTGTCTTCCATTGCCGAAATGGACACCAGGTCCTTTTTGAGATCAGGGACATATAATACATATTGTAAGTGGATAGTATTACCCTAATTCAATTGAAGAGTGACATTTCGTACGCCTTTCACGGGATATTTTGAATTATCTCCAAGAGCAATTTCTAGGTTGGTTTCCTTCTCTATTAGATTATAGAGAGCTTCTTTGTAACCAGTGAAGTGCCTTGAGGCACCACTATCAATAAGCCAATTTCCCAGCGAGTTCGGGGGAGCAGTAGTAGATAGAGTTGTTGGTAGATAATATTCATCTTGCTTATTGTTAACAGTGTTGGATTCATACCTGGAATTTCTTGCCTTCTTGAATGGTTGTCCTCTTCCTTGATTTCCAACACTTTTACCTTTGCCATTTGACCTGCCATTCCTTTGATTGCCTTGAGAGGGATTTTGATCATTGTCCCAGTGTGAGTCCCTTTTATCAGGGCACTTCCTAGCATAGTGACCCGTTTTATTGCAATTGTAACATCGTCCTTTTCTTCCACCCTTTTGGTCCAGCCTTTCCTTTGAATTTAGCCTCGGAATTGTTTCTTCTTTTAGTATGAGAAGAAAAGGCAAAGGGATGACCTTTAAGTATGGGCATTTCTTGCTTTTCCATCCTCGTTTCTTCTTGAATGCATCTGGCCATTAATTCCTCAAATCCAGGAATTACGTTATTGTTGAGAAGAGTAGTCCTGAATATATACCATTCAGATGGCAGTCCTCCAAGAGTTGTGAGTGTCATTTCCCTGTAGGAATTACTTCCCCAATAGATAGGAGATCGTTCTTGATCTCGGTGATCCTTAAGAAATATGCTTGCATACTCTCATCTTTTCCCTTCTTAATTTCCTTCAGCTTATTTCTAAGAAACAAGACTTGATTTGCATCATTAACTTTAAATAAACTCACCAGTCTATTGTAGATTTCCTTGGAGGTGTTTAGCTCGGAAACATAGGCTACCAAGTGTTTGTCAATAGAGTCCCGAATGATCTTCCTTGCTTTGACTTCTCCCTTGGTCCATTTGTTCCTAGCAGCAGCGGATGCATTTGATGGAGGCTCAACAATCCCATCTCTCACATGGTCCAACACTTCTTCCTCTTCTAATGTTAGATCGAGAGACATCTTCCATCCGTGATAGTCAGACTTCTCACGTGGTTTGTCTTCAGCAAGGAAGTGTGTTGAGGACCCCATGATTTCTTTAAGATAGCCTTGCCAACCTTCTCTTCGGTGATTGCTCTTGCTCTTGCTTGGACTTTGTCTTCACCTTAGCTCCGATACCATGTTAAATTGTGGTATGTTCTATGCTTAAAGCAGTTTACTTATTTTTCTTCTTATTAGCCACAGAGTAGCAATCACATATACGTTAAGTAAAGTGTAGATAGAACATTAAATGATCAACAGAAAACAAGCCAAGGCAAGAGACACAAGATGTGGCAGCTAGCCAGGGACAAACCCCAATGCGGGGAAACCCTTTGATCAAATCTTCTTTTATCTTCAATAGTTCAGCAGAGAGAAATAGTACAAAATTTGAATTCTGTAATATTATATCAGCAGCGGCAAACCCTAAATCAACAAAGTCAAACTTGGTCAAACTAGTTGAAATTGACCTCTAAAATACTTGGTCAATTTCTGGTCAACTTGTCCTCGAATAGCTTGAAGAAACAGCCCTTGAACAGCCCCAAAAGTTCAGTCAATTTGCAGATTTTTGAAGTCAACTTGCAGCCCTAAACTAGGGCAGTCAACACTGGCCAAACCAGAGGTCAGATCACCTTGATTTTCGTGCCAAAAATTGCGGCCTGCCTAGGAGAGGAAACCACACCCAATCCGCACTTCTAGAAGGTCAACGTTGGTCAGAGAGATGACTTGCTGCCCTAGCGTCCTTCTTTCTGCGTCTTCCTTGCCCTAGGATGTCTTCCTTTTAGCCACACATATGAGAGAGAGAGAGAGGCTCCTTTTATGCATAGGAGAGAGAGAGAGAAGATGAGTGAATTGAATTGTCCAAATGAGGAGAATGCTCCTTGTATTTATATGCAAACGTTGAGGTTGAATAGACATGACTGTTGGGCTTTTGAGCCTACATAAGTATGCTGGCCGACCTTGACAATTTGTCCATAATCAAAATAAATTCATATCTCCACAAATACTTATCAGAATCGGATGATCTTTAGATCAATCCTACACCTCTCGATGAGAGGAATCTAGGAAAAATATCAGAAGCCATAAATAAGGTGATCCATATGGAGTTTGGCCCTAGTTTCCAATTTTAATGAGTACCTCTATCCGAAAACAGATATTTTGGCGGATGCAACAATTGGATGAACAAACTCCGTTGTCCCCAGTGTTGTGCAGCGATGGCTACTCCCAACTCTGCACTGGGACTGCGTCACCTCCTCTAGGAGTTGCATCACCCTCCCGGTGAGCCTTCCCGGCTCAAAAATCGATCTATTGAATTGATGCCCAATCTGCCTCACAGAAACCCCAGCACTACCTCTGCGTGACTGCGTCAACCCTCTAGCCTCTGCGTCACCCTCCTGGAGCTGTGTTGTCTCTCCCTGGTGCTGCACTACCTCTCTGTTATACATTCGCGGCCTTGGACGAAAGTCCTACTACCGAACTACCCCTCTCTGCACTAGAAGCTTTGCTGCACTGCCTCTCTGTTATGTATTCGCGGCCTTGGACGAAAGTCCTGCTACCGAACTACCCCTCTCTGCACTAGAAGCTTACTCCGAAATTGTCAGCGAATCATGCCCCAGAATTTCGATCTAGCTCAAGTACTACTTTCCCTGTGTGTGTTTCTCCAAGTGACCCCAAGCCTTCCTTTATACCTTTCCTTTTGAGAAATCAACAATCATGATTTAATCTCTAATCAACGGCTAAGATTAAATTAGACTTGATCCTTGTCACTTAAAGCTTCTCACCCATATTAATTCACTTTAATTATTTTAATTTCCTAAGTTTCAACTTAGGCACCATTAAAAATAATTAATTATTTGAGTAACATGCACTCTGGGTGGAATTTCTCTAAACGATTTTGGGTCTTGGAGATCTCATGTGTTATAGCCCCTCCACAAAATTTCGGAGCTAGAGCACATCCGATGCTACCCAAAAATCAACAGTAAAAAGGTTGAGTATTGAGTCAAATATGAATTATGGAACCTCCACACCATGTCGGCCTAAGGGAAGATCAAGTCAGCCTAAGACCCTATTTGACCCCACAAGAAGCCTATAAAAGGAAGGACATCAAATTCATTTGCAACATCACTTTTCATCAAGTTCGAATTCTCTCTACTGGGTAGAAATGTGAAAATCTTGTTGCTGGGCAGAAGTGCGAAGTGAGTAGCTCGGAAAGTCTGTTGCCGGGAAGCCGAAGTGAATGTGAGTTTGGGTGAATTTAAGGAGTCAAGGAAAATCAAAATTTTGATGGTGGTCTCTCTTTGTTTCGTGCTCTTGATTGGGAGATCAAAGTCTTCCAAGTTGGACTGTTGTCGAAAGCTATTAACTACTGCATAGTCGAAGTTGCTGGGAAGAGGTCAATCTTTTGGAGGCTGACTTGGTGTGGAGGGAAGGTTTGGTCTTGGTCTAGGGTGAAGAGTCTCAAAGAATACTATTGAAAGGACGAATTACGTTGACTTAGTTTTCCCCTCGAGGGGGTTTTGCTCTGGCATGTGCCTGCGTCTTGTGTTCATTGTTTTATGTGTTGTTGTTTTTGGTAATTACTTGACGAACTAAAGAAAGAAGATATAAAGAGTCGTAATAATAAGAGACATCACAAGTAATTATCAAGATCTAGAAAATCTTTACTTCCTCTCTGATTTTCCAACATGGAATCAGAGCTTTAGTGAAGAAGGAAGAAAAAGGTAGATCCATTCATAGGCACTATCTCAGGGAAGGAGTCTATTATATTCAAGGAAAATGTCTAACTCAATCAAGGGCCAGAACAAACTTGAAGGAGCATCCAACTTTAGATCCTAGAAGAAGAGGATTGACCTAATCTTTGAGAAGAACAAGGTACTGGATTTGGTAAGAGGAAATGTAAAGAAACCTACAGAAGAAGCCAGTGATGCTGACAAAGCGAAATTGGCATGTGCCTACATCTTATGTTCATTGTTTTATGTGATGTTGCTTTTGCTAATTGCTTGATGAACTAAAGAAAAGAGATATAAAGAATCGTAATAATAAGAAACATCACAAGTAATTATCAAGATCTAGAAAATCTTTACTTCCTTTATGATTTTCCAACATGGAATCAGAGCTTTGGTGAAGAAGGAAGAAAAAGGCAAATCTGTTCATAGGTACTATCTCAGGGAAGGAGTCTATTATATTCAAGGAAGATGCTTAACTCAATCAAGGGTGAGAACAAACCTGAAGGAGCATCCAACTTTAGATCCTGGAAGATGAGATTTGACCTAATCTTCGAGAAGAACAAGGTATTGGATTTGGTAAGAGGAAATGACAAGAAAGCTATAGAAGAAGCCAGTGATGCCGACAAAGCAAAATTTAGGGGTTTAGAATTGGTGGTTGTGACTCTGATGGCAGTGTTGTCCCTTTCATAGCTAACGTCGATCATGCTCAAGAGATCGAAGGGATCGAGGAACAAAGTTGACATGTCTAAGATAGAGTGTTATCAATGTCATAAGAAGGGTCACAACAAAAATCAATGTCCCAAGAATCTAAAGAATAAGAAGAGAAGAAGAGATCAAGACCTAATCTTTGAGAAGAACAAGGTACTGGATTTGGTAAGAGGAAATGTAAAGAAACCTACAGAAGAAGCCAGTGATGCTGACAAAGCGAAATTGGCATGTGCCTACATCTTATGTTCATTGTTTTATGTGTTGTTGCTTTTGCTAATTGCTTGATGAACTAAAGAAAAGAGATATAAAGAATCGTAATAATAAGAAACATCACAAGTAATTATCAAGATCTAGAAAATCTTTACTTCCTTTATGATTTTCCAACATGGAATCAGAGCTTTGGTGAAGAAGGAAGAAAAAGGCAAATCCGTTCATAGGTACTATCTCAGGGAAGGAGTCTATTATATTCAAGGAAGATGCTTAACTCAATCAAGGGTGAGAACAAACCTGAAGGAGCATCCAACTTCAGATCCTGGAAGATGAGATTTGACCTAATCTTCGAGAAGAACAAGGTATTGGATTTGGTAAGAGGAAATGTCAAGAAAGCTATAGAAGAAGCCAGTGATGCCGACAAAGCAAAATTTAGGGGTTTAGAATTGGTGGTTGTGACTCTGATGGCAGTGTTGTCCCTTTCATAGCTAACCTCGATCATGCTCAAGAGATCGAAGGGATCGAGGAACAAAGTTGACATGTCTAAGATAGAGTGTTATCAATGTCATAAGAAGGGTCACAACAAAAATCAATGTCCCAAGAATCTAAAGAATAAGAAGAGAAGAAGAGATCAAGCCAACTTTGCTGAAGGAGACTCAAAGAAAGTCAAACCCGAAGAACCCGACATTAGGGACTTACACTATTCATTCCTTTGCTTATAGGCTTACATATCTTGTTTTATATGTTTTAGAATTTGTAGGGTTTTAACATATTTTGGAAAAGACATTTTTGTATTGTTTTAAGTTTATAGGTTTCCCTCAAGCTTTGGAGAGAACTCCCAACAAATCTCAAAGATAAGTATCTCATGTCTTTTCAATTTTGGGTTCATGTACTCATTTAGTTTTGATTGTATTAAATACTAATCACCTTTCTCCCTCTGTTGTCTTGGTCAGGAAAAACATCTACAAGGAGGATCTCTCAAGACAAGGTTAGTCAAGAAACTTAGGAAAAACATTTGCAAGAAGGCAATTCTCTCAAGACAAGGTTAGTCAATAAATAACGGAAAAACATCTGCAAGGAGGATCTCTCAAGACAAGGTTAGTCAAGAAACAAAGGTATGCTTTAAATACATTCATTGAATTATTCATTTGATGATTTATTACTAACTCTGCTATGACTCATTGTATTGAATCTTAATGATTCTTGTTTGGATGATTCATCTCTTTATAAATCTACCCACCCCTTGAATGACTATATAGAACCCTAGACAGGTTTTGGAAAATCCTAACCGAAGGGTATGCTAATGTGAATGTTTGAAATCCTAAACTGCTTAGGGATATTGTGAAATGCTAGTTGAAGTCTTATTGATGAAGTCATGTTTGGGATTTTGGTGTGATCGGGAAATCCCAACTTGTTAAGGATTGAGTAATAAGGTCTGAAATCTCAGAACCTTGGAAGTTTTGGTAATATAGGGTTTGTTATGTTTCTACATTAGAACCCTAACACATTAGGGTTTGGTGGAATATATGTTTCCACATTGGAACCCTAGCTCATTGGGGTTTGGTGGAATGTGTGTTCTACATTGGAACCCTAGCTCATTAGGGTTTGGTGGAATGTGTGAGCAAGGCCCTTACATTGTCTTAGAACTGGGTTTCTTTGTATGTGTGTTTGTCTGATCAAACCCTAGTGCAATCATAATGATTGTGTGTCTAACTCTTATTTGATATTGTTATGAAGTTGGGTTTGACTAACATATGATATGAAATGTATTTGCAGGATGATGAAATCTAAGCATGTATAGATATGTTCTTTTAATTGAAACCCTAGCTTGGTCTAGGTGAGATGTATTTATGTTATTGTTCATATGATATGCTTATATATGGTTATGAATTCCTAGATATGTGTGTTGACCTAGTCATTTATGGTCATGAAGCTTACGATTTAATGGAAGTCCTTGTCTGAGATTCTAGGATGATGATATCTGGAAATCTAGAGTGTTGTAGCTAAACCCTAGTGAAGTTAATTGTCTAGTATGTGTGATATAACAATCTGAAATCTATTAGACAATTATTGAAAATGAAGATCTAAGGTTTTGCAGTTAAATCCTAGTAGTGACATTATCTAGTATGAAATGCAGCAAACTGAGATCTATGCATGTAATGATTGTTGAGATTGTGGAAATGGATTTCTAGGGTTTTGGAGTTAAACCTTACTTGAAGTAGAAAACTCTTATGAGTGTTGACTATATGAAAATTTGAGATTTGTGAAGAGATTGTTGAAATTTGAAATTTTGGTTGAGTTTAATGATTGCTCGGAAATCTAGGGTTTGCAAACTAACCCTAGTGGTAGTTGGTCATGTTATTGACTGATTGATGGTTGATTGAAAAATCTATGGGTTGGAACTAATCCTAGTGAAAGTCGGTCAGGTTAATGACTATGTTGTGATTGAATTTGATTGATTCTGTACAAAATCTAGGATTTGTATGAATCCCTAGTGAGAACTCTGACATACGTATTTTGAAAGGATGATAGATGCTTTGTAGATCTATATTCATCTGAATTGTTTCTATGGTTTTCCATATGTTGTAGTAAGGTATGTCATATGTTTGGAAGACACATTGAAACCCTAGATGGAATGAAAGTTTAAGTAGTCTAGGGTGTATGACAAAGTCCCTAGCAAGATGTTGAAGAGTATATGTCTCTTGTTTATAATTAACTCTGGGTATCTAATATATATATGAAATGCTTTTGTGTTTTTGATATGGCTAACATCATGCTTCTATAGTTTTGGTTGTACTTGCTATTGAAGTTGTGTAGGTACACAATCTTCAACTTGGTGAAGATATTCATTGACGTGATAAGCATGATGGGGATCATAATAACTCTGATGAAATGGTTGGAAGCCACAAAAGATTCTCCGAGTCGAAAAGGAAGTTGACCTCCCGGGTGAAGCATGAATAGAAGAGACCTCCCTAAGATTAAGAGGGAGTCCAGATAAAGAGGTGCTTCCTAGTTGAGAGGGAGGGCTTAGCTTGGTTTTAATTGAAGAATGAATTTCGGAGGTGTTGTCGCACAAAATGTCTAGGCACCACGACAATGGCTCAGATCGGGGGCTGTCACCTTGATCCCTAATCTCTCCATTTAAGTTGTCTCCCTACAACAGGCTAAGGGGGGTAGACCCTATGGAAAAATGGAATGAAGAACTAATTGGGAACCAACCAGTTTGGAAGACACAGTGAAGCGATCAATAGCAAGACTTAAGATTTGATTAGATTTTAAACAATTGATCCCAGTGCCTTATGGAGTCAACGATCTTCCTAGTGAAATTAAGACTAAGTAACCGATTAGCAATTGCCGCTTAGATGAATGACTATCTCTTATGAAATGCAGATCCCAAAGCTAATGTGAGATGCAAGAATCTTGATAAATTTTAGTTAGATACCTATCTAAATGTGAATCCTTTGATCCTTTCTGTGTTGAGCTTGATTTCGTAGTAATTGGCAAAGAGAAGATAAGGCGAAGCACACTAAGGTGTGATTAACGATACCTCTCCTAAAAATCTAACATACTCGGTGCCTCTGGCACTGCAAAGCGTTGTGGCTCTGACGACTGCAAGGTCACCGTTTTAAGTACTATTAAAAGCAGGCTTCTCAAGCAAAGATGGATAGATACCTATCTCTCTATCGACCAAGCTTATGCTTGGAAGTAAATTTTATTTATGCAAAACTAACCTATGTGTGAATGCACCAGATGATGGGATGAAGTTAGACTCGAGGATCAGAAACACATGTGTCACGAAAGCCCTCAATCACCAAAACTAAATGTTCGTTTTACTGGATGAAGACTTAAAAATAAACCCCTAAAGATATTACAATTAAACCACAAGCTTATTTCAAATCTTTCTGATACAATTATGGCTCAAAGAGAACAAAAAATTCTTTGCAATTTAATATCAATGTCAATAGATATTCACAAATACTCAACTTAGGAAACAAAGATATGCGATCTATTATAATTCCACGACAGAGCACTTTAACAATTACTTGAAAATATTCGCAATATATCTAACATGTAACACACATTAAATAATTCAAGCAATGACGATCAATTTCAATAGATGCACAATGTTCTAGCAATTAAATTTCTAGAGATCCAAATACTTTTAAAAACCATGAAATTTAAATGCTAATCAATTCCAATCCTAGAATTAAAATGATTTATTCTTAGTGACCCAAATCTAGGAAAATTTATCACCTTTCTATAGTTAATATTTAGATAAAAAATTTAAGTATGTTTAACTATAGAAAAATAAAAAAAAGTTAATACCACAAAAGTTCTCTTTTAGATTTTATCCTTAGCACAAAAAGACACCAAGAAGGAATTTTAAAATTGACGATTGAATTTGTCCTTAAGAAAATTCTTCGATGTGCTAAGTTTTATGAAGCAGGACTAATGTGGCAAATAAAAAATGTGACCTAAATAAATCAAAAGATTTAATAATTTAAAAAAAAAAAATAAAAAAAATTAATGGGCCAAAAGCCACATAAAAAAAAATTAAAAATCATTTTAATGCTAAAAATTTACTTTTGATTTAAGTTTTGGAACAGTCCTCAAAGTCACATGAAAAAATGAAGCCTTTTATTTTTCTAGTTTTATTTTTTTAAGATTTTTTAGGGTTTGGATGTATTATATATTTTATTATTTATTTTTTATTTTTTAAGCAAAGTCATAATCAAATAAAATTAAAATGAAACATCAAAAAAAAAAAATTAAAGAAACAAAAGGAAAAGAAATCGAAGTCAATTTTTTTTATTTATTTGTTATTTATGTTATAAACCAAAAAAAAAAAATCAAAACTAAAAAGAATCATAAATCGAACTTATATATTTGTTATTTATGTTATAAACCAAAAAAAAAAAATCAAAACTAAAAAGAATCATAAATCGAACTTACATTAAAAAAACTAAGTTATACCTACCTAACCCTACTAACACACAAGCAAAATCGAAAAAAGAAATCATGATTTTTCTTTTTATGAGTGCAAGTCGATCGCAAGGAGCAAGGGTTCGATGGCAGGGAAGGGTGAGGGAGGACAAGGAGACTCGATGGCGAGTTTAGACGCAGTTTGAGAGGCTGCAAGGGTTAAGGAGAGGTTTACGAGAATGCTTGGCAGCGATGGAAAAAGCCACGGGTGCAGATTTGAAGGTGAGGGTGATAGCCCCTGATCTGAGCCGTTGTCGTGGTGTCTAGACATTCTGTGCGACAACATTTTTGGCACCATTGCCCGTGATATTTTATTCTCGGCACTTCAACGACATTTCGTCATCATTCTTTTCATTTCTCATCTTTTCATTTGAGCCAACAACGACAACATTTTTTGGCGTCGTTGCCGGGGACCAATTTATTAGGCCTTGGCTCTGCGACGACATTCATATTTCATCGTTCTATCATTCATTTTAGTCAGCGACACAACATTTTTTGACATCATTTGATCTTTTCATCACTTCATCTTTCATCATCTCATTAATCATTTCATCTGCATTTTTAGCACCTGGACATTTCGGTTCGTTCCTTGTTTGAGTGGCGACTCCACTTCTTTCATTTATTATTTCTCAGACAAGAAGCCCTCTCTTATATCCATTTTTTTTTGCCTTTTGGATTCTAGAGCTAGATTCATGTTCAAGTGGCGACTCCACTTGTTTCATTTCTTACAGGTATTTCTACTAGAAGCTCGCTTCTTGTCAATCTCTTGATTTTCTTGAGCAAGGGTCTCTCTCTAGCATCCATTTGGTCCCTCCTTGTTCCTTCAAGCAGGTCATCATGGATGATTCGTTTAATGTCATTTTATTGATTTTCCCCATGATATGCCGGAAGAGGCCATTCATAAATTGCCTTTGTTCTCGGGTGGTGTTTCAGTCACTGTTAGAAAGCATCTATGCAGGTTTACTCATACAATAATCAAATATTGTAGTTCTTCCCAACATAAACATGAAGATGTCAAAATGCGTCTATTTGCCTTTTCTTTAGAGGGTGATGCTTTGAATTGGTTTAATAATTGTCCTAAAGATTCTTTCGCTTCTTTACAAGACATCGTCAACGCTTTTACAGATAGATATGGTGATCAAGGTAGCTCGCCTTGTGCCCCTAACATTATGCAACAGAATGAAAATAATTTTGTAAAGGATCCAACTGTCAATGAAAGATTTCAAGACAATTCTCCATATCAGAATGTGCCATCCACTTGTACCGTTGCAAGACGAATCCATGATAGTGGAAAAGCAGGAACAAGTTATCAAATCAATGTCGACAGTGAAAGGGAGAATACTAAGCATCTTATAGAAGAACTAAAACAATTGGTTAAAGACATGCAGTTCAGTCAAACACAACTGGTAAAAAATATGGAGCTTAATCAAGAAAAATTTATAACTAATTACGTCAAGGATATGAGAACTTTGTACACTCAACTGGAAAAACGTGATGAGGAGATGGAAATCATGAAAATTAAACACTACGATCACGTAGCCACCATAGTAGAAAAGTGTGCTCAGAATATGGAGGATATGAGGACCAACATGAAGAGTCAGCATGCTAAGGAAATGGAAACCATGAAAGCTAATCATGACAGGGAAATTAATTCTATGCAAATCAAGTTAGTAACCCTAGAGGAAAATATGACGCTCATGGAATTTAATCATTCAAATCACGTCATTGCCATGGAAACAAGTTATCAAGAAGAAATAAGTTTGATTCATAACAGATTGTCAACTATGGATGAAGAAATGACCATCATGAGATTCGATTATAATAATCAGTTAGCTATCATACAAGCAAATCATGAGAAATAATAGACTCTATGCAACATTGCTTGATGACCATAAAAGCAAATAATGACAAAGTAATAAAAAATATGGAAGCTGGTCAAATATGTCTTCAAAATAAGTTATTGACCATGGAGGAAAACCATGCCAAGGAAGTCAGTGCTATGAAGGTTGAACACTCTACCCAGATGGATGCCATAACCATACAAGTATAGAAACTTCAGCATCAGTCAGAGGATGAAAGTGACAAGGAAACATCAACAGATCATAAGCCTCCCTATCTGTTGCAGCAAGCTCCATTTTATTATGAGGTCATTTGTTCCATTGAAAAGTGGCTAATTGAAGGTGATTCAAATAAAATGGAAATTAATAAGAATCAGGTTGATGCTTGCATGTTTGATCCACCGGTCATAAAAAATCAAGTTATAACTCATGACACCTGTGAGATTGATCTATCATTCTTGACAGAGCAGATGCAAAATGAAGAAAGACATGTCATGCATATCTTACATACTTCATCTGAGAGTTTTGAAGCAGAATGTTCCACATCATCAATGATACAGCCTGCCACAAAGAAAAAGCACAAGAGAAAGAGAATGAGAAAGCGGTTTGATGCATCAAATGGTCGAAAGCAGTTTGATTTTCGGATAGGAAAAGGTCCTACCATATGCAGGATTGGACATGGCACATCTGAGAAACAGTCAACAGATTTTCCTGAAAGCAGGCAAATGCTCAGTATGCACTATATTGAACGCATCTGATGCCATGGGGCATCTTTGTATTGTATTTCTAACCTTATGCCCTATTATTTCAATATTTCATTTTGTAGTTAGATTTATGTTTTCCATGTTATTAGGATAGTTAATAAATGAAGAGCTTATATCTTTCATGTGCTTAACATTATATGATGATTTTTTGGATGGACGCTGCTTATGTTATGTTGTGTGTTGCATGGATGCAGATTTTGGATTCTCACATTCCTCCGGTGTAGCAACGTGTCCCCAAGTAAAGCCAAATGTTGACCACTACGTGTCAACAACCCATAGCAGAACACCCCCTTTTTTCGCAAAAAGGGATAGCGCCTAATTGATGTGTTCGTGTCGTCCAACTATCATCATCAGCTTGATCATCGTCTTATAATGTAAACCCATTTTTCATGTGTATAATGTAAATAATATCAACAGATCTATGTCGTGTATGTAATTACCTGGGTAAACCTACTTTTCTGGTGATGATCTACATTCCGGAAGGTTTTTTGTTTCACCGATCCATTCTCGGATGGTCGGCAGAGTTTTCCTTCAGCGTTACCCCAAAGTCAGAATGGATTTTGTCACTAGGATCTTAGGCAAGTCCTGGTGTTATAGATCGAGTCTATGTAAAAGTGATTTGGGAATAATCCTAACTATTTCGTTAGGTTATTTTATTACAAATTGCTTGGTCTGCTGGATTATATTTGTGTCATAAAAATGGGTAGTCTGTGTGGGTCTATTTCAGATGGGTTTCCCCCTTGTGATGTAAAAGATATGAAAATTATAATGTAAAGTATCTTGAGGGTTGGAAAAGTAATTTATCCCCTCATAGGTTGGTTAATTAAATTTTCTAATCAAAAATTAATTAAAATCCTAACCCAAAAATTTAATTAATTCTAGATCCTAGGTAAATTTAAATTTTCCAAAAGCAAAATTTGGAAAATTCATTGGTCCTTAAAATTCAAATTTTAAAAGGTCGCGGGACTAAGGTAAATTAATTATTTTGCTAAATTTTAAGCCTTTTGTCCCTAGGGTTTAAGTCAAAGTCAAATTTTTTAGGAAACTAACTAAAAAAAATTATTTTTGAGTTAATTAAAATGCATTTAATTGAAAAATTCGAATTTCCTCAAGAATTTAATATTTCGACGGATGAGATTAAAATAAATTTTAATTTTCATCGATGTTCGAGATTGCTTTCACAGGGATCACTCAACCTAGCCGTTGGAAGATTTATCTTTAAATAGGATGCCATTTGTCAGTTGATCCATCGGATCTTTTAATCGTGTGCTAAGTGAAAAGCTCTCTTGTAACCTTTTTGGATTATAAAGAAAGACTTTGGGGTCAATCTTCGCCGGTGTTACTCTTCGTGGAAACACTATAAGATGTGTCGTTTTTCATGCGTAATTTTTTATTTTTTTAGCCATTGATAATAGCTTTTGAAGAGTGATTTGAGTACATGTATCTTGTTCAGTGGCTGGGGTTTGAATAATAATATAAATTCTGAACATAATAGCAGGTATCTCTATTTGTCTGAGTTTTATTATTGTTTTCTCGCTTTATGTTGATGGTTGAATTGAGTTTTGCAGGAAAGTCTTGATTTTTAGATCATCGGGCGTTTGGGGAAGTTTTCAGTTGGACCAGCCAGCTCCCAATCTGTGTTCTCCAAAGAGCCCAACTTAATTTGATCCCGGGCTTATCATAAGATATTTTTATGGGTGATGCATGAAGGGTTTTGAGCTCAGCACCTTCTTTAAAACTCAAAAAAAATAATTTTTTCTGTGCTAAATCGATAGATCTCGTTGTTGACAGCCTCAGATTATCAGATCTGGGAGAAAAGTTAGACTCACACTCCCTAGATCTGATAGATCTGTCATTCATGTACATAGACCTGTAATTATTTTTGGTTTTCTGACTTGGGTTTCTCTGGGTTTTTGTATATGTCGTTTGGGTGTTTTATAATTGCCTTGTAACTACAGATCTGAGGAAAAAATTTGTATAGAGTACACATCTAGGCCTTAGAGGGTAAGATTTGGATCTCTAGGGTTTGTTTGCATCATTTTGCAGAAATACTATTGATCCTTTTGCAATCCAGGGGTTTAAATTTTATTTTATCTTTTTTTAAATCTAGAGAAAAAATTTAAGGGTTTTATTGATAAATCTAAAGCAAAATATATCAACAAAGCAGAAGTTTTTTGGAAAGTTTTTAAGGGTTCTTTGAGCTATCATTTGCTGATCCAAAATTTCTTTTTCTCTGAAAAATCTTCGAAATCTTTGTTCTATTGTCCCTTTTTTGGGGTTTCCTGCAAAGTCTCAAATTTTTCTTTGTGATTTTGAGGTTTTCTAGAAAATCTGTGTTTCATACGTTGCCCACAGCTGCCATTCCCTACAATTTCTTCATTTGTTGCTAGATTGTTGCTATTCAACTTGCCTTCTCACGTGTTCTAGCCGCAGTTCCTACTTGCGAAAAATCCTTCTTTTATTTCCAGCTCACCCATCTGCGTTATTCCTCAAATCCCTCTGCATCCTCCATCCTACTTATCCCTTCGAATCCGCCGCCTTACCAAACCTACTAAACCCTTATACCTTTGCTCATAAACATGTACGTTGTCTATTGTGTGTTGCATGTCCATCATGCTGCCCAACCTATCTTCTTCCTTGCTCCATCCCTTTCTCCCTTCCACGCATTCCTGTCCGCAGCTTCTTGTCGCTCTGTGGCTTCCTCTCCCTAATCAGCAGCCATCCATAGCCATCCTCGTCGAGATGTTGTCCCCAACATCTTGGATTCTCCCTGCAATCAACCCTCAATTGAACCCTTTCTGCCTTCGAGTTTCTTTCAACCTGCAAAACCAAGCAAACTTGTCGTGCAGACTCCCTTTCTTCCGTTGAGTTCTTCCATTCCGCTGACCTACACAGCAAACGCACAAAGCACTTCGACTTTTTTCATTTGGGCTTTGTATGCGTATGATTTGGTTTAGGTTTAGTTCTTTTATTTTTTATTTCTTCGATTTCTTTATTTGGTTTTGTATTTTCTTTTAGGGTTAGAGTTAGTTTAGATTTTAATCCTTTCGATTTTCATTTTTTTTAATTATTATTTTCCTTAGATTCATTTTTTTTTCAATTTTCAATGGGTCGTCTTAACTTCTATTTTTTATTTTTTTATTTGTTTTGATTTTCTTACTTTTTTTTATCTTTGATTTATGATTTCGAATTTTTTATTCTTTTGTTTTCATTTAAAAAATTCATTAAAAATCATAAAATCTAAAAAAAAAAAAAAACAAATCTGTAAATTTTAAAAACATTTAAAAAATCTGAATTTTAAAGTTCTTGGTGACCTGAGAATTACTAAGTAATTAAATTAGAGAGATTTGTGCATTCACATAAAAAAAAAAAATTAATGTGGCCTATGGCCCATTAAAATTTTTTATTTTATTAACCCTTTTGATTTATTTTACTTTTTCAATTTGTCTAAGGAATAATTACACTGTTTATCCAAAGTTCCTTGGTTTCTTTTCATTGTAAGTATTCTTTGGTTTCTTTTCATGGTAAGTAATTTTTCTATGGTCAAGGTGCGATAACCGTTTTAATTTATATTGGCTATAGGAAAAAGTTAATTAAATTCTTGATCTGGGCCATTAATTGAAAATCATTTTTCTAGAATCTCTTGCATGATACAGCCTAGAGCGTTTATATTAATCATACCTAATTGTTACTATTCGTCACATATTGGAAAATTGTTCTAGATAACTTATTTTCTTACTCAATCTACGGTTAATTGAGCATAAAAGACATTGGTCTGTAGTTATTTATATCTTGTAATTGTGTCTTATCTTAATCCATCTATCGTAATTGACCGAGACTTGCTTTAATTCAGCAAGTTATTGATCATTAAAATCTTCTAGAGCCCATGTTCCATAGGGTTTCTCATCCATTTACCTCAAGGACTACCCCCCTTGACTTGCCTAGGATAGAATCTAAATGGAGTAAGGATCAAGAGTAACAGCGCTTACTCTGAGCGTTGTCGCATTACCTAGACACTTTGTGCAACAATAGGAGGATATGTTGTTGCATGAGAAGTAGGAAGTAAAACATATGATTGAGGAATCTTCTGTCTAAGATTCGGTTGATAGTCCTACTATGGAAAGATGAGAAGCAACATCAAATTGTTTGTAAGACCCCAGAGGTTTGTATTTGATTATATACGCGTGAAAGTATATTATTAATTGGGATTATGTTTGTGCAAGTGAATCTCTCGAAGGATTTAATAGCATGTTGGTTACCAATCAATTTGATGGGGAGAGATTGGTCATTCTTGATCTGTTGGATCAAGGGGTGTTGAGGCTTTATGAGTGAAGCATTGGCTGGGAAGACATCTGGCTGACACTTTGTGTTAATGTCTGAGTCCCGAAGTTGGAAATGTGGTGTTGATTATTGAGCTTTGTTTTGGATACACACTTGGATTTTTGGGTTGATGGTTAGCAAGTAAGCCTAAGGGTACCTAAAGGGGTTGAAATCTTGAGTCCATCTTAGTCCCACCTGGATAGATTGCCTTGGTCATGAATCTAGTCCTTGGCATTGCAGTGCCTAAACTGTTGAGTGACTAGTTGGATAGATTGCCTTGGTCAGGAATCTAGTCCTTTTCATTGCAGTGCCTAAAATTCTTCATGGTTCATATAGTTTGAGATCTTCCACTGTATATGTACATTATGAATACCTCCCTAGTTAAGAGGGAGTGTTGGAAAATGTAACTATGTTTGGTCTTCAATAATGTACTTGAGTCATTATGTAATGTACTTGTCAAAAGAATAAAGAAAAGAATTATTATTATTATTATTATGACTTATTAAAGCATGGGTTTCATGCTTGGGTTACCATGTTTTAGGTCAAAGTCCCCATTGAGGACTTCTAGGATTTATTCGAAGTATATAGAATTATTGTACATTTAAAGAGACCCTTCTTGGGCTTTTGAATCATGTAAAAAGGTTTAGTATTGAGTCAAATATGAATTATGGAACCTCCACACCATGTCGGCCTAAGGGAAGATCAAGTTGGCCTAAGACCCTATTCAACCCCACAAGAAGCCTATTAAAGGAAGCACATCGAATTCATTTGTAGCATCACTTCTCATCAAGTTCGAATTCTCTCTACTGGGCAGAAATGCGAAAATCTTGTTGCTGGACAGAAATGCGAAGTGGGTAGCTGGGAAAGTTTGTTGCCGGGAAGTCAAAGTGAATGCGAGTTTGGGTGAATCTAAGTAGTCAAGGAAAATTGAAATTTTGTTGGTGGTCTCTCTCTGTTTCGTGCTCTGGATTGGGAGATCGAAGTCTTCCAAGTTGCCCTGCTGTCAGAAGTTGTTAACCACTGCAAGTTACTGCATAGTCGAAGTTGTTGGGAAGAGGTCAAGCTTCTGGAAGCTGACTTGTTGTGGAGGGAAGGTCTGGTCTTGGTCTAGGGTGAAGAGTCTCAAAGAATACTATTGAAAGGAAGAATTACTTTGACTGGGTTTTCCCCTCATGGGGGTTTTGCCCTAGCATGTGCCTACATCTTGTGTTCATTGTTTTATGTGTTGTTTCTTTTGGTAATTACTTGATTAACTAAAGAAAGAAGATATAAAGAATCGCAATAATAAGAAACATCACAAATAATTATCAAGATCTAGAAAATCTTTACTGCCTTTCTAATTTTCCAACAAGGGCAAGACTCCAGAGGAGGTATTCACTCGAGTGAAGCCAAAGATAAGATGCTTGAGAATCTTTGATCATCTAGTTTACATCCATGTGCCTGTGGAGAAAAGGATGAAGTTGGAGCCTTCAAGATAGAAGGGGTTGTTTGTTGGGTACAATGGGACCTCAAAAGCTTATAGGATCTTCATGCTAGCACAAAGGAAGAGAGTTGTGAGTAGAGATTAAGGTTGAGGAGAAGTTTGCATCTAAGAAGTCTCATGAGTTGCCACCAACATTGATAGAGGACGAGGAGGAGGAAGCTACGAAGGAAGAGTAGCTTGCAAAGACTTACAGTTCGAGGAGTCAATGTTCAGGTGGGGAGGAGTCAGTAACTCCTTCCAATTTTTTCAAAAGGCCAAGGTGGTTTGAGCGGGCATTGAGGGATGCTCAAAAGTATGTTGAGGCTCCTAGGAGCACATTCAGGAAGGGTAGGATACTGAAGAAGTTTCCAATCCACATGGCATTGATGACTAACATCATTGAGGAGGCAATAGGCCGGAAGGTTTTGGAGGAAAGTTGTGGTGAAGGATGATGCATGGGACATTGTGCCAGGATCGGAGGGAAAGTCAGATTTAAAAGCGAGTGTTGATGATAGTAGCATCAGAAAAATACTGCCACATAGGTCTAAGTGCCTAGGCGTGTGGAATTTGTTCAAAGAACCCTTGACCATAGCAATTACTTAATTAATGGAATTATTAAAGTAATTGACTTTTATAAGAAAAAGTGAGTTAATCTAATGAAATGCAAAGGTTATTTGCATTAGTGAATTACATAAATATCAACCATTGATCTCAAGTGAATCTCAACAATCAATCACTTTGGAGATTAGGGTTGTGGATTTTGGTGGATTTGGTCAATAACTCAAACTGCTAAAAGAAAGGCCAGGCTCAGGGAAAAGACACATCTTTTGAGCACAAGACACAATGAAATAGTGAGGTCTTCATGAATGGGTGGAGAAGAACATTCATCCAAGTGTATAGATTCCATGGAGGAGTGTAAGGGACAGCAAATAAAAAGGATCCAGATCGGCCGGCAAGATCGAAGGACAGATCTGCAGAGGGTTTGATCAGCTGAAAATTGAAATATCTCTAGGTTTTGTTGTATTTGTATTTTATCCCAAACGGCGATTTTCCCAAGATGGAAGCCCTTGTATGCTGAAAATAATTATTAAAGAATCAGCAGATTTGAAGGTCAGAAATCTGTGTGCACTGTATGAGATTGGTGTGATTATTTTGCTTCCACTTTTTTTTTTTTACTTGTTAAAATTTCAGCATTTTTTTATTTAGTAGATTTGCAATAATAAATTAATTCCCATGGATGTGGTCCAACGGTTGGGTGGGGAGGTTTGGTTCCCACAGGTCTCATCGTCCAATCTTAGGCAGGACTATTATGTATTCCTGAGAACAATTTCTTCAATTGAAAAAAAAAATTGCAACAAGGTATCTGCTAGGTTAATAAATTGCCGGTGGCTGCGGTTAGGGAAAATTAACATTTAAGTGGATCCACATCATCAAAGTGTTTGACCACTCTATCCTCCCCTACCTTTGGGTGCCCTCGTCGTTACCTCAAAGTTGCACAGAAGCCTATGGGAATTGAGCATTGGTCAATGGTATACTGCCGACACTCTGAAGCCTACTCGGAAAGGTTAAAAATCTCTTTGTTTATTTGATAGA
Source organism: Pinus taeda (assembly GCA_000404065.3). Classification (NCBI taxonomy): domain Eukaryota; kingdom Viridiplantae; phylum Streptophyta; class Pinopsida; order Pinales; family Pinaceae; genus Pinus; species Pinus taeda. The sequence goes on from APFE030230022.1 coordinate 73,633, forward strand.
ATAAATTACATAAAAAAACCGCATGTCTTTTGTATTTGACAAAAGTTATGCTCTCTTCACAATTACTATATTGAGATCCCGTTCTCTCTGCCTTTTAAAATAGATGCTTTGCTTCAGAAGAGACATTTATACAGTGATGCCATTTGTAATGAAATCATTCTAGTTTACCTGTTATTGCACACATTTTCTTTATTGGCAGAACTATGTTCCAACACCGGTCGCAGCATTATAGATATGGTTCAGATTGTTCATCGTAAATTTCCACAGACACACTTGCACAGGAAAAATACTATCAATGAAATAAGATGTTCTCACGACAGTGTTTTTATGATAGGGACTTATGGACCCAACCTTGAAGACTTTGAGACTCGATGGAAACCCATTAAGAAGGTATGGCATCTGCATATCCGTTATGGTCAATTTCATTTTTGTTTTGAAACTTCCCTGACAATGATTTTACATATTGTGGCAGCATTCGACGGTCTATTTTAGATCGTGGGACAAAAGCCGTGTTACAGTATTTAAAGGACAAACTTCCAGCTTAGGATGTCTTTGGATTGATGAATATTTTTTTGCATTAGCAACGAAACAAAGCGCAGGTGGCCTTGTATTTTATTAGAGTTTTGCATGCTAACCTTGTTTCAAACATGTAAATATGCCCTTCTCGGGGTTTGAATCTGCTACATTATAAAAGGAGAAACAAACAAAACATTAATTGGGTTTTTAATTGGTTCTCATGGTAGCCAAATTTGTAATCAACATTTTGTTTAGTGTTTGAAACGCTTTTATCATTGTTTCTGTTTGGCTTTTTATATTAGCATTATGCATATTTTAATTGCTCTAACACCATTGATAGATGCATGTAACTGGAATATGGAAGATCCGATTAGCAACAAAACTACGTGTTCTGGCCGTTAACATTAGAAAACTAAAACTATAGAATGTCTGTGTGTAGTCTAGAAAATTATAGATTAATTAATAGAAAACATAAATATTTTAAAATTTAAAAGATATACATTCAAAAGTAAAACATGAAATGGCAATAGTGATAAGGTTCGTGTGAAGTAGTAGATCACACTGCATGGAAACACAACTAAATAAACACAATGCTTGTTCTAAACATAAATGAATGAATCACCTTCATTTACTTTGTATTCATAATACAACTCAGAGAAGGCACCGACACAACATCTATTCAGTTTCCATATTACTACTCAATGAAAGCGAAAACAAAGGGATGTAACAATACATGGGCATCTTCATTAATCAGATTGAGGTGTCTGGTTCTCATTTACGAAGAAGCAAACAAGGTTCACAACTATCTGTTCAAACTTCCTTAAAACAGTGTGTATTAGCAATTTTCATTATTCTTAAATGAGGAATAATATTACTCTTATAACCTTAAACTTAAAACCTAAAATTAATAACATACAATATTGAAGGAGTGATTATTCCAATAAGTGTAAGAAAAAGCCTACTAACATCAAGTAACAGGAAACTTAGAGAGATACACAAACACGTGTAGCATAGATACAGTGCAGGTAAGAATAAAAAATATAAATAATAAAAAAACAACATTGAAGGAGTGATTCTTCCAATAAGTGTAAGAAAAAACCTACTAACATCAAATGACAAGAAACTTAGAGAGATACACAGACACATGTAGCATAGATACAGTGCAGGTAAGAATAAAAAATATAAATAATAAAAAAACAACTAAGAAAAGGAAGGCAATTTAGTAGGAAGATAAATTTGAAATCTATAGAAAATCAAGACTTGATAAAATGCATGTATGGATAAAAACATATAATAAACAAACAACTAAGATGTCACCTGGGGTGGTGCGGGGATGGTGTGTTGTTTCCGTCTATATATTTTTGTCGTTGCTATTGTTCTTCTTTGGTGACATTTTCTATTGCCACCAATTTAGATGCTACCTACAGGCTTCACAAGCTATTGGGCTCTGTCGGTCCAGTGATCATTCATGTTGCTACCCTTTTTTAGGGCTATTGGGCTCTGTCGGTCCAGTGATCATTCATGTTGCTACCCTTTTTTAGGGGTTTTTGTATGGGTCTTACAAGCCTTTTTTGGTTAATGTATGCATGTTTTTGCACCACTTTGCGAGTTTCTAGACTGTTTATGGTCCTTTGCTTATTAGTGATTATCAACCTTGTTGATTTATGCTTTGCAAGATTTATTTTATGTGCCCTAGGGTTTGTGTTTTCTACAGACCTTGGGATTTAAAAGTATATAAAGTTCTTTTAGGGGTTTTTTCTGCAAGCCTACATTCCTGGATTTTTTTCAAGCATGTCGGAGTATCTCCAGGCTTTTCTTGCTGGTTAGAGTATCTTTTGATGTTAATATGTTCTTGTCAGTCAGATTATCTTCCGATGTTGCTTATCTTATCGGTCAGAGCATCTTCTGACATGTTGTCATGCAAATCAAAGTATCTTCCAGCGTTGCTAGAATGATGAGTGGTTGTCTGTTGTTGAGCTATACATGGTCCCCCCTACGAGTTTTCTTTGAGGGGTATGTGCACCTTGTATCTTGATATCTTTCAAATGTAATATGGGGAATATACCAACACATATGTTATATGCATGCTATCTCTAAACATCTTTTTATTTAATGGAAAGTTTTTGGCTTTTTCTTTCCTTAAAAACAAGCAACTAAGATAGGGAAGGCCATTTGGTAGGAAGAAAAAATTTAAATCCATAAAAAATCAAATACCTGAGTCCTTCCAATTGCCTGTAACAATTCACAAGGTACTTAAAATCCTTAACTCACTTTAATTGCCTTATATGTTTGAAACAAGTCACCAAATATCCCTAACTCCTTTCAACTGCCTTGCATGTTTGAAACAAGTCACCAAACACTATACATTAAATCCTATTTGAAACCACAATCAAAGCCTAAGTATCAAATAAAAGAATTACAATATCAATGGCTACTCAATTGCAAATATAGAACACTTTCAACCAACATAAATAAAATCTACAAAAATTTTAACCATTTAAAATTTAAACTAGTAAGTATGTACCAATAAAATATGTACAATACTCAACAAAGAAATTTAAAATAAAACAATACATCCATGAACCTTCAATAAAATTACATAGAGCAAATCCAAACCTAGCAACATTTGGTCAACAATGCATGTGAAGGAGAGATAAGACTATAGATGGGTTTATATAGGTATTTGACGTTGAAGTGATATATATGGTGCTTAAATATTTTTGTAGAAATCCATTGGATGATAGTTGTTATAGACTTTGGTGTGAGAACTATGGTGATACAAAAGTCCACTAGATGGGATTTCTCTTTGAGATCTCATCCTGCTACATTTTGACAAGTGAATTGGCAGTGATAATCAAGTGATGGTAATTAGTACATTACAAAGTAGGATTGGGAGAGATTTAATGAGTTTGGAAAAAATGCACATAGGAAACTCAACCCACTAATGCCTAGGGATCGATATGTCATAGAGCAAACGCAGTGCTAATAGTAACCAGTCATCAATGCATGTGATGAAGGATAGACAATAGTGTAAATGGGTATGGGTGAGTGTAATCTAATAATGGTATTTCTTGACATGTTAGATACAATGGAAATCTGAAAAAATAGACCCCCTTACTTGCATGGGTATTTTGAGATACTTTCACAATAAATGATTTCAAGTAAGAAAATGAAATGTGGCAAATAAAACCTTTTTGAATAAACATTTTTTATTTATTTGAGGTTTTTCATAATTATATCAATTTCATTTTTTCTAATATTAACATTTTATTTTTTGTGGAAAGTATGAGTTATATCTACATGTTTGGGCAGTGCTTTAGTAATTGAATGATAGAACCAGTTTATAAAAAAATGGCATAGGAAAAGTAGCACTAGTGTGGGGTTATTTTTTCCAAAAATGTTGGAATTAATATACTATATATATATATATAATATTATATATATATAATTAGTTAGGTTAGTTAGTCTTCAAACCTTGAAATAAATATGTGAAAGTGTTATTGTAACATATGATGGTCTTAATATAATGATTTTTTCCTTTTTTATAAGCATGTAGACACTAGTTCCTAGTCTCTAGCAATGCAATAACTTTTTTTTCTACCCATAATGGTTGAGAAACATTAACAATATATTTTTGGAGCTAATGAGTAGGGTCACAAGAAAAATAGAAAAATAAATAAATTTTAAAAAGATTATACATTTGGAATTTGCAAACACAATTCTTTATATGTGTGCAATTTCATCATACATGATTATGTTGAAAATTTTGAATGTATAGTAGCACTTCATGAAACATTAACTTATTGAAAAAGGGGGAAAATGTTAAATTATATATGATTGTACATCACATATCATTGGCTTGCTTAGGTTTACAGTAAACACATACGATAAGAGATTATGTGTAATAGATGACAAGGGACAAATTAATTGATAAAAAAATGGAAGTGCATCCTATGAAATTCAAATTCCCACATATAATACCCTCTTGCTAACATTTTAGATTTAAATTATTTCACTTAATAACGTGTGATTTGGTAATAAACAATGCATATAATGGAAATACTAATCTAGTGTCAAACCAATTGAACTCGTTCACTAGCTAATGATTTAAGCAATAATGTGCTATCTAGAGGCAAATTAGAAAGGCACACCAATAATCTTACTTGGAGATTTAACTCCTACTTGTCTTGTCTATGTTAATTGATGTTCCTCATCATTAAATGTATTTGTTAATTAGTTGGATATAAGATATTTAGTCCAACTAAAATAGTTCTTAGATTAGTGTTTGGTTGAGAGATTTTCTCAACTAAGTGATTGTATTGTTAAGATAAAATTTCTATCTTGTACCAATGATTGATGTATTATATGTGTGATTAATCTAATGTAAAGGTAAGTTTTGGTGTGCAATCTATTTTACAAATTGGTATGTTAACTCCTTAAAGGAGGGGCCACATATATGTGAGAAAAATGTGAGAGTTATTTGTTGTGTAATTAAATTAGAGTAAAAAAGTTAGTGTTTTGTGTGGTAGTGGCCAAGTATGTTTTTTCCGTTGTTGAAGAGTGTGTGACAAGAGGAGTATTGAAAGGTTGTTTGTTCACTACGCCATATTTTTCCCTTAATGCTTCTGCTTCAGTAATGCTTCTGCAGCCTAGTGTTGGTTTGGGAACAACCATGAGGCCAGATTAGAAGGCCACAAACGACCCTGTAGGCATGAAAAACGAATGCATCGATCCTGAAAAAATCTGTTCATGGAAGTTGATGTGCCAGCCAATAGAAATCACTTTCAATTCAATGACATGGAGAAATCACAGCAAAAGAAAGAGGGTGCAGTGTGGAGGAGTCAACTTTGTTGAGAATCTAGCGATTTATATCTGCAAAGCCTAAGTAAATTTCTATTCGGAATGCATGTGGAAGAAATCCTTAGAGCTATGTTGGTATGAGAAAATCCTCATCTCCTAATTAGCTTGTAGACTAAAATAATGGACCTCAATTGTTAGGTTTGAAACGTTGAGTAAAATAATTATGGATGCAGTTAGTTTGGAAGTCTTTCCATCCATGATTTTGATGTTGTCATGGTTGATTAAATGAGATGGTATAAACTTCTAAGTGTTGATCATAAGTGTTGAATTGTAAAATGATTTTACCATATTAATTTGATCCCTTATAGGATTTGAATAGTGAATTATTATTATTGTGCGGATTAATTGTATTGGCATCAATATTTTTCGAAACACAAATTAGTTGTTTATGTTTATTGACTAGTTGAGATGTTTTCTCTTATCATTTGGATGTTGAAAAGGAGTTTTTGTGACATTATTTTTCCTCGTAGCACTTTCTTGGTTTACCTTTATTATATAATTTTCTTCACGCACTAATGTTTCTTGGTTGGTTGTTGGATATTTACTTAGAATATGTAACATTTGTACCACAACATCTGAGTATGCCTTTAATTCAACTAGATTGGCATCTTTTGAGGTCATAATATTTAAGGGATCTATGTTCTCTTTTCTTCAGTATGGATTTTTTTTTATCTAAGGACCATGATGATTCATTCTGGATAAGTTTTGTTCTATTTGTTAGCGTCTTCTTATCATTCTTAGGATTCTTAATTTGTGTAATAAGATTTCAATTATTATTCTTGAAATGTTAAAATTCCTCAACTTATGATTTGTCAACATGGTTGATGTTTGGGTTGCCAAGTTCTCCATTTTTAACTTTCTAATTCGTTTTAACAACCTTTTGATAAGCGCTTTTCAAGCAAGAATTGTATTTATCTTTAGTTGATATGTTCTTGAATTCGTTCTCTACCTCTTCATTTTCTTATATGATCTTTGATTACTCTACTTTGCGGCCATGGACTTCTTGACATGTGCAAGTAAAAATCGTGTGTGATATTTTATGCAAGAAATGTTCTTGTCCTTTTCCATTACTTCCTTGTAAAACATATTCCTCGATATTGTTATATTTATGTTGAGATTCCTTCAATTTTGTTGAATTTTTGATATTTTGTTTTCTAATTTTTTTTATATGTGAGTTGTCTTGATCTTTCAATAGCAATCTTTGGTTACATTGATTTGTGGTGTCTTGTGGGAGCGGTGTTTGTTGTTCAACTTGCAAGTTGAATTTTGTTTTCTTTGGTTCTTGAGATACATGTTCTTTCTTGTTATCTATAAATTGCTCAATTTTTGTCAAGATTTGTTCTAATCCTTCATGTATATTAGATTGTAATTGTGTGTCATCTTGATACTATGTTAGAATAAATGTTTTGTAATACTTTGTGCAAATGAAATTTTGATTTATGAATGACTTGATAATTAGAATATTCCTCCACATAAAAGGGACACTTTGGAAAAACCCAAGATTCTTTGTGAAATTCATTTAGTCTTCAACTTTTTATAACTCAATTATTTTCGCTTGAATATGTGTGTATATGAATTTCTCTCCTTATATATATAGACACACCCTTGATAATAATCTATTTTTCCTTGACAATCCTATATTGCACTTGCCTTTTTTCCAAATGTGATAACCAAATATGATTCACCAATTAAAATATCCAAAATACTTGGAATATATGTGTGTATGTGTAAAATTGACATATTATATTATTTAAAAATGAGGGCCTTGTTATAAATACTAGGTGGAAGTGCCCTTTCATAAGAAGTTATGTTTTTCATATGTCCCCTCATTAATTATGACTTATGAATTATTATTTATATTATTTATATTTATTTATCTTATTTACATTTATAACAATGGATTTGATGATGATCTCATAAAGGAACATCTTTGTAGGGATGTCCTAAAAATGTAATTGGGAACATTGGCACTTAAGCAAGGCCAAGGAAGCATTCTCTTTGCATATTTGGGCTTACAAAATGAGCCTTGTGCTAAAACAAGGACCCGTGACATAGGCGCTTAAATGTGTAGGTTTTGGTAACCTACACTTAAGCCCTGTAGAAGAAGAAATAGAAAATTCCAAATATTTCTTGAAGGTTGCGAAAACCATGGTACCATTTTTGTTGTGGCTAATCACCATCCACTTAAGAAGAAAAATAGACCACATCATCCACAAATGAGTATGGAAATAAAGAAAAGGACTATGCTACAATCATTATCTAATGAGTATTCTCCCTAAGAAACTTCTCTATCTCATCAATGTACACTCAAAATAGTGTGGGAGATAGGGAATAACTCAATTTAACCCCAACAATGCCCTTGATTTTGTTTCAAAATCCATATTGTGTCTAGATTTGTACTACAATTATCTCATAGAGGTTCAAGATGGCCACAATGATGGACTCATGTAAATGGATATCCTAAAATGTTTAGAATAGGAATGCCCTCAAAAGTAAGTTAAAATCCTTCCAAAAGTCTATGTTACAAACTGATTCCACATTGAGTATATGAATAGATAGAATAAGAATCTCGATGCCTTGGTATCGATAAAACTCAATGAATAACAATCCAAATTAAGGGGAGCCTCCTTTTACAACGCATTCAATGCACAAGACAAGATGCCTATACAAATGAATTCCATTTATTAAAAATAGGAGATAAAGTGAACATGATGTAACCTTTTGTTTGAGGGTAGATTGCTTATAAGGTTGTAATCTCAAAATTACCCAATCACCTTCCCCAAATTTTCTTTCACTTTGGCGCTAACCTCCTTGTCGCTTCATCCTATTTTGTGTGATTTGATGGTTTTCTTTAAGAATTATTGAAATTTCTTTAGTGATCTCCTTACAAGTCTTTTTATGACTACAAAAATTGCATCCTTACCTTTAGATTTTGGTAAAACATGTAACGAAGTCCATTGATATTTGTTCCCATAATTGGTTTGGTATGTAAAATGGTTAAAATAACCTTGGAGAATTTCTCCTCTATTTCTTTGGCAAACTTGACTCTCTTACAAAATTCTAAATGTATTTCTTCATTCCTTCATTTTTTTTATCCTTTGAAATGTTCTAAGGAGCCCTAAATATCTTGACATTGTAGAGTCATGAGACTCTATTAATATTTGTTTCTTCAACTTTGATTGATGGCATAGAATTTTTTTACCATCGTAGCAAGGTATATCTCTCTTCCACTCCCAATGTTCCATAAAACTCATATGTCCCTTTACACATTGTATTTTATATTGAGAACTATTGTCATTTTTTTGTTCATGGAAAACTTCTTCTAGCTGCATAAGAATAAAAGATGCAATAGAATATAAACTTGAGGCTTATTCTAATCTAGAAAAGGGCATTTGCTACCACATTATCCTTCCCCTTTTTGTATAGTATTTCAAAATCAGACACATCATCCAAGCATTATCTTTTTCTTTTTTTTTTCTCATCCTCAACATTGGAGAACTCCTATTTGGTTGAATAATAAATAAATCCAACATATTTTGTGTTAATTTGGCAGCATAGAGACAAATACCCTTCTTTGGACAACCATCCTCATCTAGAGAAGACCATTGTTTCCCTTGGAAGAATTTAATTTGGTCAAGGAAAAATATTATTTTTAATGGAAAACCCACAAGTACACAAAAGTACAGATCAGCCTAATGTTATAATTGGGTCTCCAAAGAAGCATATAAATACACATCAAGGCAACCTCATTTGGACATCACATCAACACATATTCTCTTCTCTCTCCTCTTATGATTGGTTCATAGAGGTCTGCAATCAAGGAAGCCTAGCTCACACGTGTGAAGCAAAGAGGCTAATCCTGAAATTCCTACATTAACTTTTGTTTGGGCAGTGGTTGACCAAGTTTGACTTGGCATTTTGACTCTCTTTGACTTGGAAAATTTCGATCTTGGGAGGTCGCATTTTTTTTTGTGGAGGAATTGAATTTTTTTGGGTTTTTTGACTAGTGTTGACTACAGACCCTTGACTACAACTTGACCTCAAGTTTGTTAACAGATTTTCTCTCCTTTGACCGAGTTGTTTTGGGGACTATTTTGACTTGAATTTGACTAGCAAGGAAGGCTTAATTCTTTGACTACTGACCAAGGTGATTTGAAGTTGATTTTACTATTGAACGTTAATTGGTTAGGGCATATTTGACTGTAGTTGACTAATGTTGACTTTGACCAAAAATTGCATACTTTGACTTTGGATCAGATTTGACTTTTGGGCTCATCTCTCATTGCATATTGGTTAGTTGAATTGGTTGGTCAAATTTGTGGTCCTTTGACTCATTCATTGATTGAAATATTGTATCTCTTTGTTGAACATATGATGAAAATCTAATAGAAGAAGAATTTGAAAGGGTTTTCCCCCTTAGGGGGGTTTTCCATGGTCTTTGACCAAATCTTGTGTATCTTGTCATTGATTTTGATTGTCTTCTATTGTATCTTGGATTTATTGTTCTATCTACAATTTCTCTTTGTCATTGAAAGATTAATTGTGTTTGAAATATATTTCTAATTGAAGAAAGAATTGGGCTAAGTGATTGTACTAAGCATAGAGCAATGGAAAATTAATACAATATCAAAGTTGAGGTGAAGACAAGTCCAAGGAGACAAGAGACAAGAAATCACCTTTGAAGGAATCTTTATGGAAGAAGCTACTTGGTCAAAATGTCTACCTCTTACTTTAAGGATACAAAGAAGTTGGGTGACTCATCAAACTTTGTTTCTTGGAAGATCAGGTTGGAAGTGATATTAGATGAAAATGGTGTTTTGGAATATGTGGAAGGAAAAGTGCCTAAGCCACCGAAAAAAACTCCTATTGTTTCCAAGACCAAGTAGAAGAAAGGTGATATCAAAGCCAAGAAAGTTCTTATTGATTCTTTGAAAGATCATTTACTTACTTATGGTGGAAAATTGAACAAGTCTAAGGATATCTATGACAAGTTGGTTGGTATGTATGAGGTAAATAATTTGAATCACATTCTCTCCTTGAAGAATCAACTCAAGGACCTTAAGATGAACAAGGGGGAATATGTGAAATCCTATTTCATGAGGATATCCCAACTAGGGGATCAATTGCAGACTGTTGGAGAGCCTATATCTAACAAAGAGTTGGTGTTGGTCACTCTTCAAGGCCCTCCTCCTGTATGGGAAACCTTCATTACTACTATAAGCAACAATGATAAGTTCCTGAAATTTGATGAGTTGGTTGGAAAATGTACTCAAGAAGAATCCAGGATGATCTCTAGAAGTAGGATTTAAAAGCATGAAGAAGGGGAGCCCTTTGCTTTTATTGCTCAAGACAAGAAGAGGAAAGGAAGAGGAAGACCTTCTGGCTCAAGAAATCTCGTCCTTGAATCAAATGACTCCAATAGAAGAGTAATGAACATTTAATTCTACAATTTTCATAAGCATGGCCATTATACCTGAGATTGTTCGGAAAAGGGAGATGCTCCAAGATCCAACTACAATAGTCATGTCTTCAACAACAATAATAAGTTCAATGATAGAATAAGAGGAGATGATAAAAGTATAAGAAATGATACAAGAATAAGATATGCTCCTAATGATCATGAAGAAGGCCATCATCCTCAAAAGAGATCAAGGAACTCCAGGTATGGAAATAATGTAGTTTCTACTCAATCTTAATTTGTTCTTATTTCTTCTCTTTCTATTTTTTCTCCTCCAGATTCATGTGATGGTTGGTAGATGGTGGGGCTCCTAGACATTTCTATAGGTATCGGGAAATCCTCTCAAATTTGGTTGAGAGGGAGAAAAATATAAATATCATCTTTGGGGACAACTCTAGTCACCCTGTGAGGAATTTTGAATCTGTCAAATTTCATTTGGATGATGGGGAAACTATACTTCTTCAAGATGTTATGTATGTACCTAGACTAAAGAAGAACCTAGTATATATCTTCCTTAGAAGACAAAGAGATGAGAGAAGTCTTCATAAGAGGAAAGGTCCTTACTTGGCCTATGGAATATCGCATGAGAAATGCTTCCACTTTGGGATCTAAAATTGAAGAACTCTATAGATTCAATGGAAGACCACTACAAGCATTAGTTCATGATAATAATCATCAAAGTGAGCTATGGCACTGAAGGTTGGAACATCTACATTATGAAGCCTTTCATAAACTAAGAAAGATGGTTTTTGGGATGCTTGATGTTAAATCTAGTCATAATGGGGTATGTCCAGGATGTGCCGATGGAAAGAAGACAAGGGGACCATTCCCCTCTAGCAAAAGCAGGACCAATGATATTCTTCGACTCATTCACTCTAACCTATGTGGACCTATGTCAATGCACTTCCTTGGCGGCTACCTTTATTATATCATCTTTGTTGATGACTTCTACAGGAAAACATGGATATTCTATTTGAAGCATAAGGACGAATAATTTGACATGTTTAAGGAATTCAAGGAATTGATAAAGAATCAAAAAGGGAAGAGAATCAAAATTTTCAGGTCCGACAATGGTGGAGAATATACTTCAAATGCATTTGTTGAGTTTTGCAAGAAAGTTGGAGTTAATAAAGAGACTATTGTACTATATAATCCCGAGAAAAATGTTTAGATGAAGCAAAGAATAGGTCCTTCATAAAAGTTTCCCTAGCTATTCTACATGATCAAAACTTGCCAAAGTTCCTTTGGGGAGAAGTCACTAATACAGTGATCTATGTTCAAAACAGGATTCCTCATCAAGCCTTGGGTGAAAATTTTGAAAATAATACTAAGAGGGGGGTGAATCAATGTTATTAGATCAATAATTTTATTTCCCAAATATATTTATATACGCTACTTTAGTGAAGTGAACTAGTGTGTACACGCAATTGTGATTAGAGAAACCAACGTATATCCAGAGAACTTGTGATTTAGACAATTTGTCATGTGTTAATCTTAAACCAGTACATCAGTAACTTATTAGACAGTGCAGTAAAAGCATAATAAAGCATCACACATAAGAAACACACATGAACACCAAGATTTAAGGTGAAAACGCAATGTGGGTGAAAACCACTTGCTGCTGTCATCTCTATCTTATTTTAATAATAAGAAAATATGTTTACAATCTTGTACTGTTGCATACTCATACCAATACATAGGCACCCACCTACAGAAGGCTACAACCTTCTCTTGTTTTCCAGCTTCTACTGGAAGGGAGCTACAACCCCCTAGCTCTTGTACAATCCAATTTGTTTACTAGTACATAGGCATCGACCTACAGAAGACTACGGCCTTCTTTCTTCCTCCAGGGACCACGTTTCATGAAATTTTCAGTCTAGATACTCCTGGATCACAACACCACAATCTGAAGGCCATGTTTCATCCAATTTTCATACTGGACCCATAAAAAACTTTTAAACTTAAACTGCATCAACCAACATTCAGTTAATCTGAACAATCAGATCATTGACACCAGAACACTGTGCTAAACCCAGAAACCTGCATCATCATTCAGAACCAGTTGTAACCTCAAAAACCATGCATCAGAGTGTATACGCTACTTGGTTGAACCCACGCTACTTCCAATAATAGTACACTACCTTGGAATATCCATTTCAACTACGTAACCCGAATTCTCTATAGGCAACAATTAATTTGGTTTGATTGATCAGTTAACTAGTTGATCACTGAGTGTAGTTGAAGTTACACATCCACAACTTGACCTCCACTAGTTCTTTTGACAGTTAGAACTAGTTAAACTGAAAATAACTCAAATTAACTAAAACAGATTGATACAAATTAGAAATCAATCATACAAAACTGAATTCAAGTGTTTCCAACTTGAATTTACTGAGTTAATTAAGTGACAAGATCCATGTCACCTTAGTTAACTACCTCCAAGTATTATGCTGAAATAGAAATTCAAATTTTAATCTAGTTTAACCAAGGCAAAGTTAAAACTAGGTTTTCTTGTTGCATTTTCAACACTCCCTCTCAGCAATAAAGGGATTATTAGATACCCCAATCCTGCTTCTATGGAACTTGAATTTTCCTCTTGACAAGGTGATCTGAACTCAGTTAAACATGAATGCAACAAATTAAAAATATAACCAGAAATACAAAGATGTAGCAGAAATAACACTTCATTTCATTAATGTCAAATACTAAAATATGCTTACAAACAGAATGGAAATAAGACTAGCTCGGGTGATGGTAGCTCATCTTTGAGAAGAGATGTGGCAGTTACATGCCTTTGAACTCTGTTACAATGAGGCTCGGAGGCCTATTTATTATTGAGAAACAATGGAAAACCATAAACATCTAAAAACCTAACCCTATGAGATGAAGCGCCAAAACTATGGGCCTCGTTTGGGTAAATTGGTACATCAACTTCCCGAGATCATAACTTTGGCATGCAATCTTCATTTGACGCACACAATACCTCATTAGAAATATCTATTCGAGGACTCTAACTTCCAACAATCCAACACTAGTCAAAAATTGTCATTGGCCTCAAGTTTTCCAAAAAACATCATTTAGGGCCTCAAAACAGATCCAGAAGTTCAGGACCCAAAAAACTGCCAAAAATAGTAAATTATGCTACAATTAAGGAAACTAAAAAAACTGAAAGAGACAGTGGTGGGGGTCCTAGTGGAATAGGCGGGAGGACACCAACATCCACCTAGAT
>APFE030230022.1:91758-103539 GCA_000404065.3 Pinus taeda
CAAGACATTACAGATGGATGGGTTTTCTACAACAGTTTCATTTAGTCATCAGATATAAAAAGGGCATACATAACAGGGTTGCAGACATGTTATCTAGACCCATTATAAATGCATCTAGCATACTTAAGCATAATTATGTGCTGCATGAAAGCTACATAGAACAATATGCTCAGGACATGGACTTTAAAGATGTATATGCAACTTTGATTCAACGCAAAAGAATAGAAGAATTGGACTATCACATGAAGGACCGACTCCTATATCATTGTGGGAAACTCTACATTCCACAAACTGAGAGAGTAAAGATAATTAGGGAAGCACACATTTCTTTGATATCAAGTCAATTTGGGGTAAGTAAAACAGTTTCACAGCTACAAAGGTTCTACTATTGGCTGAGAATGAGTGAGACAATTTTTAGATATGTAAAGGGATGTGCTATGTGTGTGAAAAGCAAGCCCAGCAACAGAAAACTAGGCTTGTACACTCCATTGCCAATTCCTTCTCACCCTTGGGAAAGCATTTCCATGGATTTTGTTGGAGGACTGCCTAAATCTAAGAAAGGTCATGATTATCTATATGTTGTTGTGGATAGGTTCAGCAAAATGTATATTTTTATACCCTATAGTAAATAGATTATAGCTGAACAAACTGCAAAATTGTTCTTTGAACATGTATGGGTTCATTTTGGATTACCCACTTCTGTTGTATCTAATCGAGACACTCGATTTGTGGGGAAGTTTTGGTCAATTCTGTGGGAACTAATGGACACCAAATTAAAGAAAAGTATAGCTTTTCATCCACAAACAGATGGTTAGGCAGAAGTAGTTAATAGGACAGTGATCCAGTTACTGAGAGGATATTGCAGCAAACATCCTAAGCTTTGGGATGAGCACTTTTGTTATGTGCAACATGCTTACAATAGAGCCAAACACTCTTCTACATAGAGATCTCGTTTTGAGACCTGTCTTGGTTTCATACCAAGGTCTCCTTTGGATTTTGTCTTTGGTAAAGATACCATGGTTGATAGACACAGTGATGTGGATAGGGAAACTAGGTTCATTGAACAGATCCAGGAGATCCACCAGGCAATATAGGAACAACTGGAAAAGAGCCAGGCCAAGTACAAGGCTAGGCACGATAAGCATCGGATGGAGCATAGTTTTCAAGTTGGAGAACAAGTCTGGCTGTATATCAGCAAGGACAGGATGCAAGGTGAAAGTAAAAAGCTAAAACCTATCAGGTATGGACCCTTCAAGATACTTGAGAAGATTGGTGAAAATGCTTTTCGCCTTGACCTACCAGCTTACATGCACATCTACTCAATCATGAACACAGATTGCCTGAGGTTGTTTGAACCTTCAATGGTTGAGGACCCTAAAGAGCAGATTCAATTACCTTCTATTGATAACCTACTACCTAAATATCTTAATGAATTACGGGAAGACACGGTGCTGGAAAGGAAGGTAAGGACGACGCGCAGTGGACAAGTGGAATACATCAAGATTGGGCTTAAAGGTTCGAAGCTGAGCAATGCGAAGTGGATCGAGATTGGGCAAGTGAGACAGTAGTTTCCTCACTTAGTCAATGCTTGAAGAAAACCAACTTTTGGTCGTCCAAAATCTCTTTCAGTGGGAAGGCCGTGATCCAAATTGGATCCATTAAAGACTAGCAAAGAACCATGATTGTATCAGGTCGGGACGAATCTCTAAAAATTCTAAAAACAATGATCAAAAACACCCTGAACTAGTGGCAATGGCAGCCAGCATGGAACGGCGAGGACCTCGGTCAAAGCGCACTGACTGAGGCCCATGGAGACTGCGCAGGAGGTCAAAGTAGCCCGTAGGGGCCCCGGATCGAGAAAAGGAGGTGATTTCTGATGCGCGATTAGCGCCTCGCTGGGAAAATAGGCCGAAATGGAGGAGCCTTAAGCACTTGGTCGCATTGGGAGCCGGAGAATCGCAGGCGGAGAAACGAAAAGCACTAAAAGGACAAAGGCAGGACCCACACTCCAAAAACTGGTGATATTGATCGGGGCGCCCTCCAACAGTAAACGGTTTTGGCGAAGAGCGAAGTGATCCCACTCAACGATCAACGCATGGCTGCAGAGGTGAGAGAAAACTGTTGTTGATCGCGCGTTATCAGTCGAGCAAGTCAACCGCACAGGACCTGTGTATGACGTTGGATCTGGAGGAGCCTAGATCGAACGGTTGAGATTGCGCCCGATGGAGGAAGCAGAATCAACAGGGAATTAAGCCGTGTTCTAAAGGGATTTGGAATCCGCTTGAGCGCCATGGTGGAGGAAGAATGCATCCACGACGTAACCAAAGAAACAAACCGACAAGCAGGCTGGCGCTATTCAGATGAGGACATGTGGCCACTCCCTGAGTGTTCATGCTGACGTCGAACAGGGAACTCCAAGCGCAACTGTAGAAGACGAATCGATAGAGGCGGAAGAGGAACTGAACAGGCATGGAAATGAATGGCTAAAAGCCATGAATAGAGATAGAATACATAGTCAAGTCGAAGTGACGTTCGAGAGACGAAGGAAAAATACCAGAATCCCGAGAGGAGGACGGAATACACAGAGAAGAAGGCAATAAAGCAAGAGAAAAGTAGGAAGAGACAGAGGGCCAAGCTGACGTAGCCGCAGAATCGACCACCACTGAGCTTGAGAGATTCGAGCCACCCCATAGAGGGATCTGTCTGGGCTGAGCACCACGTTGGGCTCTTACCACTGTAGACCAAAAGGTCACAGAGCTAGTGGGAAGAAGAGACTGTGTACTCCAGTGGCTTGGGGAAGCCAAGAACCACCCTACCAAGAAAAACCTGCTTCAGGAGAACTCACATTGAGTCCCTGTATTGTAATTCTTTGTTTAAAGACACAATAAAACAAGGCCACCATTGAAAGCTGGACCAGAGACGTAGCCCTGGAGAATAGGGTGAACTCCTTATTAAAATTGCTTGTGTCTTTATTGTTGCTTGCTGTATTTCTCTGTTGTCCTTCCATTTAAATGTTTGTGTATTGGCAATCTGATCAATATGTTGCTTAAATAACACAGAACACACACCAGCACATGAGTCTGTAATACCTTTTTGTTAAATAAATCTTTAACTGATGTCACTCATAGGGTGATTATCAGATCAATTGGCTAACTCGGAGATCTCGTCCTTAGTGAAGCCACCCGATGATGTACGATTGCGAGTTTGGTGTGGTCGGTAGGCCCAACCGCTTCACAACCTCTACTGAAATGAGCTTATTTTGGCTCCCACTGTCGACAGTGAATTGCAGCAAGAAACCATTCACCCACGTCTGTCAGTGGAAGAGGCACTCCCCCTCCTCTAGATCCTCGAGAATTCTTTTGGATCTTAGTGGTGGAAATAGTGGTGTTGGGCTCTGCATCAATAATTTGCTTCCCTTTTCCATTCCTCTTGTCAGGTTCTGACTGAGAGTTGAAACATGCATCTAATTCTGAAGCCTTCAACTCGACCACCAATGGTTTCTTGGCCTGACACTCACTTGCATTGTGAGTGGAGCTCTTATGCAACTCACACCACTTTCATGTGTCCTTTAACTTCGTGGTGTTGTTCTTTTCTTGCAACTTCAACGGGTTGTCTTAGGTCATCATGCCTTGGCTTTGTCCTTTTTTCTCTAGTTTGTGGCCACCTTTCCCTTGCTTCAAATTCACAGATCCAAAATCTCGCTTATTTTGTTTAAACTTCTGCTTGATCTTGACAGCATATCAGTACGTTGTGCCAAGCGAGGATATTTCCAAGAAATCCATCTCATTTTGGATGTACTTGTGTAGGCAGCTGCGGTATTTGAGTACCAAATTTCACTCAAAATCTTTGATACCCAACTTCGTGCTAGGGGTATGACAAAATTTGGTAAACTTTGGCACATCTTGGTCCCTTCCTTGCCGCAGCATCGTCCACTTTATGTATTTATCCTCATAGCGAATGACATGGTAGTATTTCTCCTTGATGGCATCCCGTAATGAATTCCAAGCGGGTACAGCCGAAAACAGTGAGGGTTCCCTCTTTTCCTTATGCTCATAGTAGGTTTACCACTAGTCCTTGACGTGGGGGGTGACTTTGATAAGTGCAAATGTAATCTTTTGCTGGTTGGAAAAATCATGAACAAAAAAATATCCTTCTAGTAGATTCAACCATTTTTCTATTGCGTCCACATCTATCGGACCCTCAAATATGGGGATGTAAAAGTTAACTTATACCTTAAAGGGTGTGGCCCTTCTAGAGTAGCTACTGAAAGGAGATCTGTCGCCCTTGGGTTGCCACTAAAGGATCTGGGCAAATTTGTCCATCATGATCACGTTCCTCTGTCGCTTGAGGGCTTCTTCAAGTAAGATTTTAAAAGGGTCTCCTGCCCCCTTGTCTTTCTTCTCTTCCACCATGAGAGGCCATTGGGATTTGTGAGGTTGGTCTTGGAAAGGTTCGACTAGTTCAAGCCCTAACTCCTTATATCTCAACCTTGTTGGGGACATGTAAAGAAAAACAAAGAAAGAGTAGACCTCTCTGATACCACTTATCCAAACTTAAACAGGATTGTAACAAATTACAGATATAACTAGAAATACAAAGATGCAGTAGAAATAACACTTCATTTCATGAATGTCAAATATTGAAATATGCTTACAAACAGAATGTAAATAAGACTAGCTCGAGCAATGGTATCTTATCTTTGAGAAGAGATGTAGCAACTACATGCCTATGAACTCTATTGCAATGATGCTCAGAGGCCTATTTATTATTGAGAAACAATGGAAACCCATAAACATCCAAAAACCTAACCCTAGGAGATGAAGCGCCAAAACTATGGGCCTCGTTCGGGTAAATTGGTACATCAACTTCCCAGAGTCGTAACTTTGGCATACAATCTCTGTTTGACGCGCACAATACCTCACTAGAAATATTTATCTGAGGACTATAAATTTCAAACAAACAGCACTAGGGTATGATGTTTTTTGGCCTCGGTTTTCCAAAAAATGTCTTTTAGGGCCTCAAAACGGATCTGGAAGTTCAAGACCCGAAAAACTACCAAAAATAATAAACTGTGCTACAATTAACAAAACGAAAAACTGAAAGAGATAGTGGTGGGGGTCCGAGTGGAATAGATGGGTGGCCACCAACATCCACCTGGATCACAAGGCCTTTGTCAAAATATATGCATCTTATTCCTTTGTAGGAATGTACTGCAACAACATAATTCGCCTCTGCACATAATCTCATAGATGGTGATACCAGATGTCGATATGCTTGGATCGATCATGACATACTAGATTCTCAGAGAGTTTGATACAACTCTGATTGTAATAGTAAATCACAGTAGGATCCATCTTCTGACCAAATAGCCTAATAAGAATCTTTCTTATCTAGATAACCTCACATGCTTCTTGACTTGCAACCATGTACTCTGCTTCTGTAGAGCTAAGTACCATAGATCTCTACTTCCCACTGTACCAAGAAATTGTTGCTGACCCAACACTGAAAATTCCTCCTGATGTGCTCTTCCTATCTGATGGACTCCCCACCCCATCTGAGGTATCTCAACAAATTATTTGTTTCCTTCCAATATAGTTTGGTAGGCTTAAACATTCCTTGACTAAGCCGGTTAGTTGCATAACACATGTCCAGTCATGTGTTCACCAAATACATGAGTGAACCCACAAGCTTCCTGTAAATGGTAGCCTCCACTACTTCATCTGAAGTAGCATCCTCTTTCCTCCAGTTTCCTGCTAGAAGAGTCTCCATGGGTTTGCACCTGTCCATGCAGAACCTTTGAAGTATCTCATTTCCATACTTTCCTTGAGAGACAAACAGATCCCCATATACTTTCCATACTTCCAATCCAAGGAAATAGTGCATGAGGCCCATGTCCTTTATCTTGAACTCTCTTGCAATGTCTTCCTTGCAAGATCTGATCAACTTCTCATCACTAGTAAGGATTAATTCATCAACATATAAGACAATAATCAATAGTTTACCTTCTATTACAATGTGATAAAAGTTTTCATCTGCTTCAATTTTGGTGAAGCCCAAACTAGTGAGATGGTTATTGATTCTGGCATACCAAGCAAGGGGTGCTTGCTTGAGTCCATACAATGCTTGCTTGAGTCTGCACACATGAGACTCTCTATCGAAGGTCTCAAACCCCTCTGGTTGCTCAATATCGATACCTCCATTGAGGAATGTTATCTTCAAATCCATTTGGTGTATTTTCCACCCCATCTACACTGACAATGCTAGAATTGACCTAATGTATGAGTACCTTGCTACTACAAAAAAGATCTCCTCATATTTAATTCCCTCCACCCGAGAGAACCCCTTGGCCACAAATTTGGCCTTGTGTTTCTCTATGCTCTTGTTTGTTGCATGCTTTACCTTTTAAATACATCTCGAACCAACCACTGATTTGTCTACTAGTCTTGGGACCACTTCCCAAACATTGTTTCAAACAATGGAATCATATTCCTCTACCATAGCATCAACCCATACTAGTTTCTTTATAGCTTCCTCAAATTAGGATGGCTCTGTCCCTACCATCTCACTCACTAAAGACATGTAGCTAGTGTACCAATATGGTGACCTCCTCTTCCTGCACTATGATGTGTGTTGAGTCAAATTATAAACTTATAATTTGATTAACATAAATCATCAACCCAAGGCAGGTAAGCTTGTGAGATGCTGCACAAAATATATGCAGGCTTAACACTGTGAGTGCTAACTAATCTAACTAGTCAATCATACCAAATTAATGCCTCTTTCCTGCATCAATCATTTAGCAGAAAAGGCTATGGAGTGGATTGAAACATCCCTCTACAGCTATTAGAATTGTTTATGTTGATTAGGAAAAGATACAAAAATCAAACTTACAACAAACTCAGAAATTCACTCAACATTATAAATCAAATATCAATTAAATGAAATCCACACATTAACATGAAACTCATTCATTCAACCATTTGTTGTTGATATATCAAAAAGAGTACATTAGCTGCAATAACGAAATATTACTACATAACAGAAATAAAATGCATACACACTAAACTACAAGAGTTGTGAGCAAAAGGGGCCATCCAATACTCACAACCCCTTCAAATTAGAAGAGCTTGCTCAATGAAATAGACAGAACATATAATATTTTATTAATTTGAAAAGATAACAGTGGAGTACAATCTGATATATAGTACTAGCTAAAACCAACCCACCAACCCCCTACCATATAAACAAGAATAGAATTTATACAAATACAAAAGCCCATATGTGGCTCGAAGTAAGGAAATCTTCTAATCAAAGCCATTAGCTAACAGTCCTATTACAAAATATCAAATTTAGCCATACTAAGTCTAACCCATTACTGAAAGCATGGATTAAATGAAATTTGTTACATGGCTGTAGCTTTCCTCGATATAGGCAACGAGAGAAGGTCTGCAAATCTGGGCAGTTTTGTTAGCGGATCTGAAATGGCCAATATGATAGCATCCATATGTGATATATTCCCCACAAAACCCATGTTCCCATTTGATTTAGAAATTCGTGGAACATAGCTAACTGTCGATTTTACTACAGGAAATCTGGGTGGTTGCAGGAAATCCGTGTCTGCGGGAATTCTGGAGTTTCTACAGGAAATAAGGTCGAACAAGTTGTCTACAGGAAATGCGGGCTTGTTTCGAATCAAAACAAATCTGCACAAGAACTCTAGATTAGTTGGCATGATAATTAAATAAATAACAGCTAGCTTTAAGGAATGCTTAAGGTTAACGTAAAAGACACTTTTCATGTTATTTTGCATACCTTTAGCATACTACACCCTTTTGGAAAAAAACCTAGGTATTATAATCGAAATAGGCATAATAGGGGTTAAAGATAGTTCAAAATGGGAGAGGTAAGTCTAGAAAGGGTGTCAAAATTGGGAAAACCCAAGACCCAACATCTCCCCCACACCTAGCTTCTTGTATGCCCCTTATGCATAAAAAATGTTGCATCTTCCACAAAAAGAAAAATAAAAAGGAAATCATTCCTTTCCCTGAGTTGTAGCTATTGCAGCCAACTGAATTGCTACCTCTACCAACTAGTCTATATGGTTACCACTGGATTCTGCAAGAATTTGACCCTTGTATAATTCATTCTTCTTTTTCAGATAGTCAATCTAAGCCTGCTTCTTTTTCATAATTCAGGCCACTTTCTGAACCCATTCCTCATGTTCTTTTTGTATACATAGGTTGTTCTCTTTTAGGGTCTTGTTTTCCTTTCTCAATGATCTAATCATGAACTCAGTGATGATTTCTTCCAATTCCTACAGATAACTCCTCTTTTGGGGGTTACTTCCCCTTCTTGATGTCCTTGGAGGGATTGAGGCGAACCAAGGTCCTCCTCTGCTTCTTGTTCTCCTGTTGTGTCATTCCCACTTCCATGCAGTGGGGAGTCATGGAAGGACATTGCTTCTTCTCTAATGAACTTAGCTGACTCTATATTCTCTTTACCTTTGGGTGGTCCATGATGTTTCTCCTTCTTTTTGTCAGGTGTCTCAGGCAACACTTCTACTTCCGCAATATCCTTTATAGCCAGCTGAACAACTGAATCCTGGTAAATCTCTTAGCATAGCTGGAAGTTCCATCACCACCACTTCTTCATCCTTTTCTTCTTCCTTCGTCTGTAGCCCAAGGGTCTGCGGCTTCTTCTTCTTTGGTTTTCCTACTGGCTTCTTCTTCATGGGTTCTAGAGAATTAAGGTCATCTTTTCCTTCCTTATTTACCAATGGTCCATGAGTTTGTGACTTCTTCTTCGGTTTTTCTACTGGTTTTTCCTCTGTAGACTTTGAAGGGTCAAAGTCTTCATGTTCCCCTTTTTCCTTTATCTGTAGCCCATGTGTCCATGGCTTTTTCTTTAGTTTTTTTGTTGGCGCTTCCTCCATGGAATCTGAGGAATCAAAGTCTTCATTCTCTGGAAAGTAATTTTCGATCAGGAACTCCTCCCATGTCTGCTTCTTGTCTTTCAAAACCTCCACCAGGATTATTTTCACCCACCCATAGTGATAGAGGTTTTCCTCTAAATTGGCCCCCCTCTCCTTAGTTGTCGTCGACATCTTCATCAAAGACATTCTCAAATAGTACAAAAAATTTAACGGCTTGTCTTGAGAATGGGCGAGCAGCCGAATGTGAAACAAGAATGCGAGCCCAAAGCGGCCTTCACACGTTATTTATTTCTACAGGAAAAACAACAAGTTACAATACTTACTTTTTAAGAAATCCGGTGACATCCCCTTACTCCAGTCAGGGTTCGAATGCTCTTTCTAGAGAAAATATGTGCACAAGCCCTTATTGAAACGTTTGTTTTTAAACCAGCATTCTCCCAGCTGTGGAATTTTGCATGCTTACACCACCAAACCCTCGTTCAACCTAAAATAGACATCCCCAACTTGAGCCTTGTCGCCATTCAGATTTAGGGCGAAAGACTTCGTTACCTCCAAATTGTGGCCACCAAATCGTTGAAAAAATGGTAGCCACCCTGTGTTTTCCAATCTCGCCTTACGGCGAGGGTCAGCTTCCAGCAACTCATGGCCTTGCGGTTCTAAGCGGAAGAGGGCACACAATTTTGACATGGTGAAAAATGGGAAGACAGGACGCATGCACTTCTTCAGAATATCGTGTTAAGCTTTTGCAAAGGATTCGCGCGACAAGGGAGGGCTTAATATGGAAAATTATCAAAAAGCATGGGATTTTCAAGAGACAGGTCATGATAATGATTATCATCATGATCTTACCTACAGAATGATATGGAGAGTATGTCCACTGGTCGTGTCAGAATCATGGCAATCGAGCGTGGAGCTGGAGTTATGATGCACCGGGTTATGGCCGCGTTTTGCTCCAAGGGTAACCATAGCTAAAAAATCATACAAATGTTAAAAATTAAAGCATCAATTACCCCTTACCTCAAGTGTTTTGTCGCCAACTGTACTTTACCAATCTTACCTTCCAACAGTCTAGTCCTTGGATGACGTGTGCCTATCCTTGAGATGATAACCCACTTAATAGTTAAATCAGATGTATGACCTCATAATTCATGACCTCGACTAGTAATTAAAATCTATTAGTACTTTAAATAATTTAAGGTAATGTTCTGTCTATGGTTTTTATTTTTTAGAAAATCAAGGAGTCGTTGCAGGAAATGGAACCGTGACTGCTAAGCCTTCTGCAAGAAATGGAACCGTGACTGCTGAGCCTTCTATAGGAAATCAGACCATGACTTGCGTAACTTCTGCAGGAAATCGGACCATGACTTGCGGAACTTCTATAGGAAATCGGACCATGAAATGACACTTCTCCCCTGTTTGTGTACAGTTCATTGCACATGAATAAATTTTTTGATGTCGAATATGTAATGACCTCATCAGATTACTAGCCATTGATGTCAATTGTTAACCAATGTGAGGCACATCACCTTTGATGAGAGTGAGGACCAAGGTACCCTGATGCATCCTATTGGGTGTGAATTAATGAGCTGTTGTCAAACCCCCCTGTAGGATCCAGCAATCAAGGGGCCATAGTGATTCCCCATTGTTGCTAGTGAGATAGCATGCCATTAGGGCATATAAGCTTCAAGGCATCATAAGGCTCTGATCTTGCACCCAGATAACTTGCTGATGTCGATGGGCCAATATTGTTGGAAGGAGGGTTTTAAGAAATCCCCCATCATTCCAACACAAGCAATCTAGAATTAACTGAAAACAAATTTATTAAGAGGATCCTAAATGACCCACTGACTTGTAATTTTAACGAGCCCAGGGTAGTCCATGCTCGCCAGATTTCAATTTTAGAGAGTCTGAAACACTTGGAAAAGAAGACTCTGAGGGGGCTCCTTTTCCGTAACTAGTCCATTAGGCCCATAAAAAGGAAGAAACCTATACCCAATAGACATTTCTCTCATGGTTTACCGAGCACGAGGAGGAACAAAGTGAGCTCATTATGTCAGCAGGAAATCAGGAAGAGATAGTAGAAGGACTGACTACTTCTCTCACCGTCTCCAACTCTCTTTTCTTCACAATTTCTTTCACAAATTCCTCCTTGGATTGGGGTTTTTGATATAACTTGAGTCTGTGCCCATTCACCAAGAAGGTAACATTCCCATCATCAATGGTTTTAACCCGAACAGATCCATTATCAAAAACTTTCTCAATTTCATAGGGGCCTAGCCAATGTGTGTTAAATTTTCCTTTAAAGTTCTTAAATTTTGAATCATACAACAATTCCCAGTCTCCCTCTTTGAACTACTTCTTTTTAATGTATCTGTCATTCCATTTAGCCTGTTGTTTTTGAATCAAGTTAGGATGCTGAAAATAATCTTGCCTAATCTCATCCAACTCATTGAGTTACAAGATTCTCTGTTGTTGAGCTTCGTCAAGGTCTATACCCAAATTTACTGCCATCTTAAAAGTCACGATCTGAAATTCAATGGGCAATAAAACTTGTTTTCCATACACCAATTCATAAGGAGAAAAGCCAGTGGTATTTCTCCATGTGATCTTGTAGGCCCACAATGCTTGAAGAAGTCGATCAGTCCAATCCTTCTTATGTAATTGCATTGTCTTGGTAAGGATTGTCTCCAATACCTTATTTGTGCATTCCACCTGCCCATTGGCATGTGGATGATAAGGGGTGGACTTCCAATGAGTAATCTGATATTTCTGCATAATTCACTACATAATCTTTGACACAAACTGAGTACCTTGATCATTGACTATCTCCCTAACTACCCCAAATCTTA
>APFE030230022.1:104013-142497 GCA_000404065.3 Pinus taeda
AATAAAATAAAAAAAAATCTGCCACTACTTTCTCTGTTTCTCTAGGTAGTGGTCTTACCTCCACCCACTTTGTAACATAATCAGTACAAACTAAAATATACTTCTTACCTTTGGACATAGGGTTGATGGGACCTACAAAATCAAGAGCCCACCTCTCAAAAGGTTCTATGAGAACCTGTGGCTGCAAAGGCATCTCATCTGGTTGTATAGACTGCCCCATTCTCTAGCAACTATCACACTTCCAGACATATTCTCTTGCATCTTTAAAAAGACTTGGCCAATAAGAAACCTGAGCGAAGGATCTTGTAAGTTGTCCATTTATCTACAAAGTGTCATCCACATGGTTCATCATGAGAGGCTCTCAAAATTTCATAGATCTCATCTTCCCTGACACACCTGCGGATAATCATATTAGGTCCAGTGAAACAAAGATCTCCCCTAATCCAAGAGTAATCAGCACTTTTCCTAATAATTATCTTTTTCTAATTAGATGAAAAATAAGGGGGCAACTTTCCTGTAGCAAGGTAATTGGTCATGTCTGCAAACCAAGGTGTTTTAACAGAAATAACAAACAAATTTTCATCAAGAAATCTATCATTAATAGGAACATCCTCACCTGTATGGTTGAGTCTAGATAAGAAATCAGCTACCTGATGTTCCTTTCCAGGCCTATCCAATATTGTGATGTCAAATTCCTGCAGCGACAAAAGCCACCTAGCAATCCTGCCATTAGTAAATGGTTTATTCATGAGATATTGAATGGCAGAGTGATCGGTGTGTACAAAAACTTCATAGCCCATGATGTAATGTCTAAACTTATTAATAGCATAAATCACAACAAGGAATTGTTTTTCAGTTACCGTGTAATTCAGTTCTGCAAGAGTTAAATCTTTACTAACATAATAAATAACATGGGTTACATGATCCTCCTTTTGACTCAACACTGCTTCTATGGCTGAATTAGAGGCATCAGTGGAAATATGAAAAGGAAATTTCCAATTTGGGCCTCTCAAGGCTGGTGCTAAAGAAAGTTTTTTCCTTGAGTGTATCAAATGCAGCTTGACAGTCATCATCCCAATGAAATTCGGCTTCTTTAGTCAATAATTTAAATAATGGAGATGTAACCTTTGTAATTTTTTCAACAAATCTTCTGTAGTAGTCTGCATGTCCAAGGAAAATTTGAACTCCCTTTTGATTGGTTGGTGGGGGCAGCTTTGCAAGGACTTCAATCTTTGTTGGATCAACTTTAATTCCTGTAGCAGAAACATGATGAACCAAAACAATACCGTCATTCATAATCATCAAAAAAATTTCATTACTTAATGAGAGATTAGTTTCTCTACATACCTGCAAAACTTTCTCAAGACTATGTAAAGCCTCTTCAAAAGTATCACCCATAACTGTAAAATCATCCGTATAAACCTCTACGCAATCATGCAAAAGATCAGAAAAAATACCAAGGACCGCCCGCTCGAATGTGGCTGGTGTGTTGCATAGACCAAATGGTAATACCCTATATGAATAGGTTCCCCAGGGACATGTGAATGTAGTCTTTTCCTAGTCTTCTAGATTTATCCTAATCTGATTGTACCCACTGAACCCATCTAGGAAGGAAAAATATTTTTTCCTGCTAAAGTGTCTAGTACTTGGTCTATTAAAGGCAAGGGAAAGTGATATTCAAGGTAGCCTTATTTAGTTCCCTATAATCCACACACACTCGCCATTTACCATTCTTTTTGGGGACAATAACCAATGGAGATATCCATTGGCTATCCGAGATAGATGAACCCTACATTTAACATTTTCTGCAATTCATCTTTCACAATTTCCCTTAAAGCGGGGTTCATCCTCCTTTGTGGCTGTCTCACAGGCCTAGCTTTCTCTTCTATACAAATATGATGAATGCATGTGTCTGGGTGAATGCCTCTCATATCTATGTATTCCCAAGCAAAAGTGTCTAAAAAGTTTTTCAATGCTTGAATTAATTATTTTTCTTGTTCAGGGGTTAAGGCAGAATTAATATTCAAAGGTTTTTCAGGAAAGATTTCAACTACCTTACTCACCCATTCAGTGATGGAATATGCAGGAAACGCAGATAATAAGGTTGAATGTAATTCGGCTGCTGTACTATGTTCATGAAAATCCTACAGATTAGTAATGAAATCTAAATTATGACTAGACTACCCTTCTTCTTGCTACGAAAAATCAGGATTACAAATACAACAATTTATCAAATTCTCTTATGAATTTTCTTTAAGGCTCATAGCTTGGGCTATTGTCAAAACTGGTCGGGTACATTCTGAATCACGCTCTTCTTCTTCAACCCAATGTGTATTTTCTGATCTTAAGACGGGTTGAGCAGGGGGATACAAATTAATGTGTTTTGTTTCAGCCCCATGAGTGATGGTCATGTTTCCGGACCTACACCCTATATAAGCATCTGTCATGGCTAGCCACGGTCTCCCCAAGATCAAAGGATTCCCTCCTAAGTATTTTTGGGTTGAAGAAGATAAAAATATGCAGGGTACTTCCAAGAATCTAATGAGATGACAATGTCTTCTAATACCCCCTCTCGCTTTACCTTAGACCTGTCCGCTAGCTCTAACATGGTAGGAGTAGGAAATAAGTCAAAGGTTCCTATTCGAGATAAGGTTTCCATAGTCATCACATTAATAGTTGAACCCAAATCAATTAAAGTGTTCTGTATAGGCTATCCATTGATAAAGGTGTTAACCACAGGGATTCCAGGGTCTGCATAATTTTTAGTAGCAAATATGGTAGACATTAAACTTGCAAGATTTCCACCTACTTGAGATGTAGAGAGTTCTCTCTTTTGTCTTCCTAGTCTCTTGGTACATAGCTCCCTTACTGCTTTGGCATAGCTCAGGATATCTCTAATTTCTTGTAGAAACGAGATCTTAATGCATACATTTCTCAGTTCAAACACAAGATCAAACTCGGGCTATTTTAGTTTCATTTCCAACCTCTATGGAAAAGGAGGTTGGATCATATGGGATGAGGAAGGTTCTTGTGGCCTTGAAGTAGGTTGTTCTGTTGGTTCATGTGATGCAAGTAAGCTCCCTCTGCAGATAGAGACAACCCTTCTAGCCCTAGAGTGGG
The DNA here is from genome assembly GCA_000404065.3 of Pinus taeda. Classification (NCBI taxonomy): domain Eukaryota; kingdom Viridiplantae; phylum Streptophyta; class Pinopsida; order Pinales; family Pinaceae; genus Pinus; species Pinus taeda. The sequence goes on from APFE030230022.1 coordinate 107,134, forward strand.
TCTAGTCACAACAAGACAAAGACAATAGCTAATTCCTTAAATATTTTTTGTTGAAGAGGCCTGCCTTATACCAGTGTTTGATGAAGTCTTTGTCACGTCACTCTAGCTATCACTTTCTTCTCCTTAATGAATGAGTCACCTGAAACAACATATGAAAACGACAAAACACATAATAGAGCACAACAACGAACTATCTACTTATAGAGTCAAGGAACCATAAGCTATCAACATACATTTCATACATGATATAGGAAATAACCATTGAGTGTATTAATGTAAACAACATTAAATCTTACAACCACGCCTTTATGTTGCAAGCTTCCTTGAAGGGTCCGATCAGTATGTTTCCATAAGCATTCACTCTCAAAGGTCTCCCAGAAACACTGATGACTCTCTCTCTCACCCAAAAGCACAAGTATGAAACTAAGGTAATCACAATAAGGCTTCCTTCTTACAAAACCATTTCACATTATCCACAACATAAAGCTAGGCTATCAGCAATCCAAACTGTAAGCTATCAATCCAACACCAAGAACTAGCTAATTTGCTAACTACTCCGAACCTGCTAAGAACTCTGAACTTGTTGATCATAGCCATGGAGGATGCTTTTATAAGAGGAGGAGCCTCCATAAATGAGGGGAGAGGAAGCTTATCTTCATGGGAGGTTACTCAAAAGGCGGAACCACCATCTTAAATGAGGAAAGGTGAACTTCCTTGACCCAACAACCAGCTCCAGAACCACCCAGAAGCATTTTGTTTGAACTAATTCGCCATATCTGGGTCATCGCAGGTCAAACACTGAGACTCAGAGACAGTCACAAGACTACACCTATTTTCAGAGACGTCGTCGTGAGGCATTAGTTCATTCTGGGCTATCGTCACAGGCTGGACACTAATGACCTGAGACAATTTTGAAACATGGGTAAAATGGGTCAACTTCAGGATTAATTAGCTTAGGAAATCTTCTTAAGTAATATGGAAGATTTGGACACATATTTTGGTATATGAAAAAGAGTAGATGTCACTCAGAGACCGACTCGACCCAGGATCAAGGGGATGCAGGGTCGGTGACAAAATATTGTGTAATAGATTCCCCCTAAAGCATGAAGGCCGAGAGAGTGGGAGGAGTGAAATGCTTTACAAAACCATAACTAAACCGGAACACCATCGCAGAGAACCTACAGATGCAAGTACAACTGATATCTCTGATAATGAAAGAAATACATGTAGTCAAGGTATGGGCACAACCATCCAAAAGACAAATAGAACTGGTCTGTGGTATGGACACAACCATCCAGTCGAAAAGACCATATAAAAAGACAGGTATGGATGCAGCCATCCAGAAAGACTCAGTTATGGTCGCAGCCATCCAATCAAAAGAGTCATGTATAAATAATCCACGCAACCTAGACTTGTGTAATCTGAGCTCAGGGTCTTGAATCCCGACCTGTCCATCGTACAATTTCTAATATGCAAATAAATGTGTTGAAGTCGAGCATACTAGAAAATCACTTGATTACTGGCAAATGATGTGAACCGTTAACAAGCGTGAGAGAGGCCACCAATAATGTCAGTGGTTCTCAAGGTATTGCTAGTACAATCCACAAAGTGTGAAGAATGATCTAAAGTCGAACACTTGTGAAATCACCTGATCGAAAACCAATGATGCAAGCTTGTCATTGAGTGCGAAGAACTTTCCATTGAGGCATGAAAACTCCAAGGTACCGGAAAAAAGTCTCTAGATAAACTTCTTGGATAATGAGTTGATGTCAACAGGAAGTAATCTGTCATAGTAGGGCCATAATGTTTCCCACATCAATGACGTGAGACAAAGGAACAAGATGTAGATGGATGAAATAGAGAATTAGAGGAGGATGTAAGGGTGGAAACTGCAGAAGGATTAAGCTCTTGAACATATCAGCGACACGACTTCGGAATGTGGCAACATTTTGGTACCAAGGGATCGAAGGTCATGCAGAGATAGCAGGGATCGAATGGAATGAGGTAAAATGAAGAACTCAAATCCCGAAAGGCCAATTACAAAGTGAGGATATCCCAAACCTGGCGAGAAGAAAAAAAGTGTCGATGTTCAAGAGCGACAAGCTACCATAGGTAATCAACATAATATTTCTAAATTTTCCCCAACCATTTTTGGCGAGTACCCCAATTATTTTTGAAACACAGGCTTGAAGGGGATAGCATATGCTTGCAATATAAGTTTGTCCTTCAAACAAATCCAACCCAGTGAAATTTTAATGATCCCTAGGGAGGAGAAGCTCGGGTCTCATCATGGTGATGAGTCCAATGTCATCAGGGTTTAACGAGTCCTACATAGGTAAAACTCAGAGTCTTTTTCATATTTAGAGAGTTTGAAAAAGACACGGAAAAGAAAACTCCAAAGGTACCCTTTTCGTATGTTTGTGTCTCTCAAGCCTGAAAAGGTAGAAAATGATATTCGAGAGAACCGCTTGACTATTTCAGTCAAGGAGTACATTTTGTAAATAGTGCCTCTAGTCAGAAAAAGTAAAAAACTTACTAGATACATGATGTTTCGCAACCATTAACGAGTTCGAAATGACAAGGGCTCGACCATCTTTTCGCTTTTAAAGGGTCGGAAAAGATCTAAAAACGGACCCCCCATTTTTATTCTCTTTAACGAGTCAAAAAGGGAAAAAATACTCGCCAATCTTTTCATCTTTTACGAGTCAGAAAAGAGCTTAAAGGTGACTCGTCCTAGAGGAATGAGTGGTAGAAAGGCTAGCAACTGGTTCCGACAATGGTGGAACTGCTCAAAACATGTAATGGTCAAGAGTTTGGCTGATAAAAACCACTCATCATTGCGGTCCCTCAAGAAAGGAAAATAACCAAGTGAAAGCATATGATCGGCCAAAGAGATGGTGATGATGGAATGAAACAACCAAGGCTCATCTAGCAGAATTAGCTAATAAAAATGGCAATCACAAGATGTAAATCAAATGTGGGTTCATTTTTACACAAGCTTGAAATGAAAAACTGTGCTTGAATAATTTTGCATGCCCCCAACATAATGACTCAAATCGAGGTACATGCTCCGCCAAGCTTCATTGCATGCAACTAGGTGGATGGAATGAAGGTTCACTTTCGAGATCTTGGGAAGACTCGACTCGGATTTTATGAGATCTTAATCGAAGACTCGATTTGGAAAAGGGAGTTGTTTCATTTTTTAATGAGGTTAACATAGTAAAAGAACAATCCTCATAAACCTTGTTTCATTTTTTAATGAGGTTGACACAAGATCAAGAACTCTCCTCAAGACTCCTTGTTTCATTTTTTAATGAGGTAGACACAATAAAAGAACTATCCTCAAGACATTTGTTTCATTTTTTAATGAGGTTGACACAAGATCAAGAACTCTCCTCAAGGAAACTGTTCATGGGCCATACAATAACATGACTCCCAAGAGGTCTTCACTGGATGGAAGAACCATGCTCCGAGAGGAATACATGTCATGGGGCACCAACAACAGATCGGTTTCCAATGCCCCCAGTACATGATGTACAAGACCATCTACATGATCATCAACAGATGCGGGGACAGAACGGGTAGCCACATAATTGACCTGTGGCAAAGAAGGTATCGCTTGCAAACAAGAGCCAATAGGGGTTGATGGTTGGAAAGGAGGTATTTGGTGACTAATGAATGACAATTGATCAAGAGTCACAATTCTCCATCGTGCGGGAAACAAACCACACGGAAAAGCGAAGAAAAAAGAGCTCCCATGGCATAAATATAGTCGCGACCAAAGAGAAGATTGAAATTCAACGCACTTTAGACTACCATCACGTCCATATAGACGGTTTTACCTCCCAAAGTAAGAGGGAACTTCAAAAGGATCCCTAAGTGTTGACTGGTTCCTCCGTCGAAATCCAACAGCTTTTGGGTGACATGCACAAGCTTGGGGGAACCCAAAGCTTGCCAAGTAGTGGAAGACATGAGGCTAACAGACGTACCTTCATCCAAGAGAGTGCAAGGTAATGCCATAGGCGGAAAGCTGTCAAGTGACTCCAATAGAAGGAAATGACAGAACTACTTGGTGGGGGTATCATATGATTGCCCCCATGCTCTGCAGGAATAGAAGAAGGATTCTCCGGAGCAGCAAGGATAGGAGGGTCACTTTTGGATTCATGAGAATTTGAAGAAACCAGAAGAACATGAGCATTATGATCATTATGCTCTTCCGGAACAGAATGAACAACTGGTGGCGAAACCAAGTTGTCACTCTCTTCGACCAATGGTTGGTCGGGAACAAACATAACACAGTCAGGCTCAGGAAGATCAATATGGGAAAGAGATGAATCCAAGTCAATCTCTTTACCAATCTGGGGAGGGTTAGAAGAAATCCTTTGATAACCAACAGGAAGTTGGAGTTGAGGAACTGCCAGGTTTTCCAAAACTTTGGAAGCTTTATCCATTAGAGGAAAAAGGTGAAGAAGATGTTCACCTTCACATAACCTACAGGGAAATCTAATCTTCCCTTTCTTCTTACCATCACTAGCTAAAGGTGTAACATCGACATGATCTTCAGAGGTCGATAAGGATGGTCAAATTATATCTCGAGACCATACTTCTAAGATCCTGGGAATACCAGGAAAATATCGAAGGAAATGGTCACCCTTGCACAGTGTACAAGGGAATTTGACCTTCCGTGGAGGATCACAAGGTTTTTCTACTGGAGGTGCACTCAGAGCAATAGTCGCATGGTTTTCCTCTCGCTTATCTAACTTCTTCTTCTTCGTCTTCCGCTTCTTCTTCTTAGAATCCTGGTTACTAGATTTGGAACTTTCACCAGGCGAAGTAGAAGAGGAGGGTGAAGAAATAGGGGAAGAATGCGAAGGGTCACCCTAGAATCATTGTGACATGATTCAAATGAAGGAGACAGCAGAGTAGGAGTCAGGATGCTTGGGATCACCAAGGTTGAAAACAACCAAACATGTAGGCCAATGGCTAACCCAGGCAGGGACAACGTTGCCACATAAGGAGCACCAACATTTCCAAGAGAAGGAAAAGGACCAGGATTCCCATCCGGGGGAGACCTTGACTGGCAGACTCTAGAAATGTTGCCATTGGAATTGAATTTGAAAGAAACACTAACTATAACCAAGAATATTTCGTGGGGAGTAAAAAATTACAACATTGAAAAAAAACTTTGCCTTTTCATATTTTAAGAGTCGAGAAAAGGACGAAAGGTGACTCTATCACTTTCAAAGTTTAATGAGCCTGAAAGGACAAGTGCTCAGATGATCCTTTTACTTTAAAGAGTTGAAAAGGAATGAAAGTGACTACCCTGGAGTACTAGACAAGAGGTTTACCAGAGAAATCGCAAAACTGCATATACACCTTGGTAATCAATTCAAAAAGAAATGACCAAGGACTTTCCGTATGACAGTGAATCTTCCCAAATGCTGTGTTCGGTGCATTACAATTCATAAGGTGGCAGACTTGTCTTCCTATAGATAATAGGATGATAACCTAGTGGGGTCTCCCAATATATACGCGACGATACGGGGAGCACAAATTCATACTAGTACTTATTGAATCACAAAAGGAGGAATCACCCAACCTTAGCGAAAACAATAGTAACTAGGTTTAATGACGCCGGAACACATCTCTAGCCTAGACCTCTAGATCTGTGAGAGTTAGGTTCCAATGCGTTTTTAAGTTAATTCAATAGATTTGAAGAGTTAATCTTGAATTAAGTCTCGATTTCAAGGCCCTACCAAATGTATTTCAACAATCTCTAGTATGCAACTACAATGAGCAAAAAACCATTCCTTTTGATGAACGACTACCTAAATGAGGGTAAGGAGTTCATTTCCAAGCGAACGAAGACAATAACAAGCAAATGCAAGAACAAAAGTGCAAGAAAGTAATACAATTAGTAGGAAACATAATGCATCGATTTCAGCTTATCTCGCAACTACTATGACGAAAAATGAAAGATTTGAAATTTTCCTTTCAATGCTTAATAATCAAGAATCCACTAATGCAAACATGCTTTCATTTTCGTATGCTATATGAGTACAATGTTTTTCATTTTTGGAATTAATAACAAACAAGCAAATGCAAGCCTGATTGATCAAAACAAATGTAATCTATGTTTCAATAGTGAACGGAAATCAAATCAACACAACAAACTAGTTCGATGACCAATCACTACAGACCAATCAGAAAGGATAGACAAGCAGTAAGGGAACAGTGTCAAACAAGTCAATAAGATGGTTGCAGATGTAGTTCAGAATCTAGGAAGGACAAGCAACCCAAAACAAGTGAATTCTTGATGAAACCTTAAAAGACTTAGGTCACACAGCCCAAAAACCAAAACTCATACAAATGGAACCAAGAAGGATATGCCTTAGAAAACATAGTCAAAACAAGCTTAACAAGGTGAAAGAAATAGCAAAAGACAAGCTACACTGGTCTATTCAAGAGGCAGGGCTGTAAAAATTAACCCTAGAGAAATTGTCGCATGTGCAACACTGACAACTTGAGACAGTCGCAATAGTACACCTATTTTCAGAGACGGCATTGCAAGAGTACACCCATTTCTAGAGATGGTCCGATTTCAGGAATCGTCGCAACTGTATGACGAGATATCCGCGTTGTACAATGAGGGTAAAGAGAACATGAATGATTCGTCACAGTTGTTAGGAATTAAACAGCGATGATCTCAATAAAGAGGGAAAACAAGGCAAAACCGCTGAAAGACACCAGGCTTATCACTCACACAGTGAGGTGGACTACCAGATCGACTCAAGTGATCCAGAACACTGATGGTTCAGTCTCAAACAAGGAGACACTATGTAATTCAATCAAAAACAAATCAAGAGAAAAAAAAAAGAGACAACACACAAAGGATTCCCCAGTGGAGTTGCCAACTTGTGATGCAGGTAAGTTCCCTCTACGGATAGAGACAACCCCTCTAGCCCTAGAGTGGGTCTAGTCACATCAAGACAAAGACAATAGCTAATTCCTTAAATAGTTTTCGTTGAAGAGGCCTACCTTATACCGGTGTTTGATGAAGTCTTCATCATGTTGCTCCAGTGATCACTTTCTTCTCCTTAATGAATGAGTCACCTGAAACAACATATGAAAATGACAAAACACATAATAGAGCACAACAATGAACTATCTACTTATAGATTCAAGGAACCATAAGCTATCAACATACATTTAATACATGATATAGGAAATAACCATTGATTGTATTAATGTAAACAACAATAAAGCTTACAACCATGCCTTGACGTCGCAAGCTTCCTTGAAGGGTCTAATCAATATGTCTCCATAAGCATTCACTCTCAAAGGTCTCCCAGAAATACTAATGACTCTCTCTCTCACCCAAAAGCACAAGTATGAAACTAAGGCAATCACAATAAGGCTTCCTTCTTACAAAACCATTTCACACTATCCACAACATAAAGCTAGGCTATCAATAATCCAACTGTAATCTATCAATCCAACACCAAGAACTAGCTAATTTGCTAACTACTCTGAACCTGCTAAGAACTCCGAACTAGCTGATCATAGCCATGAAGGATGCTTTTGTAAGAGGAGGAGCCTCCATAAATGAGGGGAGAGGAAGCTTATCTTCATGGTAGGTTACTCAAAAGGCAGAACCACCATCTCAAATGAGGAAAGGCGAACTTCCTTGACCCAACAACCAACTCCAGAACCACCTAGAAGCATTATGTTTGAACTAATTTTCCATATCTGGATCATCACAAGTCAAACACTGAGACTCAGACACAGTCGCAAGAGTACACCTATTTTCAGAGACATCGTCGCGAGGCGTTAGTTCATTTTGGGCTATCGTCGCAGGCAGGACACTAATGACCTGAGATGATTTTTAAACATGGGTAAAAAGGGGTCAACTTTAGGATTAATGAGCTTAGGAAATCTTCTTGAGTAATATGGAAGATTTGGACACATATTTTGGTATATGACAAAGAATAGATGTCACTCAAAGACCAACTCGACCCGGGATCAGGGGGATGTGGGGTCTTCCTATTCTCTTGGTACATAGCTCCCTTACTGCTTTGGCATAGATTGGGATATCTTTAATTTCTTGTAAAAATGGGATCTTAATGCATACATTTCTCAGTTCAGACACAAGATCAAACTCGGGTTGTTTTAGTTTCATTTCCAACCTCTATGAAAAAGGAGGTTGGATCGTATGGGATGAGGAAGGTTCTTGTGGCCTTGAAGTAGGTTTTTCTGTTGGTTCAGGTGTGGTTTCAACTTCAAGCATTTCTAGTGTATCTTCCTCCACAATCTCTTCAATTCTTCCAGGATCTAAGTTGGATTTCCTGCAGTGACACAGGAATAGAAATTTCTTGCAGTGACTATGGTTTAATACAATAGGTAGGAAAAGTGGGTTAGGTGACTAATCCAATGTTATGAACGGATTGTATGGCTTTATTGTTGGGGTTAGACATTGGCTGAGCAGGAAGTTGCATAGGACGAAGTTGATTTGGTGGGGCAGAAAACTGAAGTTTCTTCTATTGAGGTTGAATCATTTGTTGTTGTGTGGGCTGTGGTGGATAAAAGTTTTGAGAAGGAAACTTTTGTGTTTTAGGGTAAGAAAATTTCCCCTACCAAGGCTGTTATGGAGGCCAAGGCTGCCAGTGCATTGGAATATTCCATATCTGATTTTGAGTATAAGGAACTTGATAATGCAGCTGAGACATACCTGTAGCATGTGGTTGCCATGGTCTTTGAGGTGCCATTGCATAAAGTGCATTGGCAACTCCTTGATATATTTGATATGCTACTTTAATTTTAGGAAGTGAAGGGCATTGATCAGTGGAATGCTCAGCTTCACAAATTCAGCGTACCTCTATACTATCTGTAGGACATTCCCTCAAGGCATGCTTCTTCCTTCATTTCGAACAGAACACGGACAGGGCTTTCTCCAGTTCCCCATGTTTTTCCTGTTACTTCTTACCCTACAAAACATCTAATTGAGAAGATAATGTGCTAAGAATATCAGTTTTAAAATTTTCAAATAAATTACCCATTTCAACTCTGGTTACTTTAGCTCCAGCAACTGACTTGACAGCCTGAAAGAAGTATCTCTTGTTCCTCCTCCGACTTTAGAATTTCCTCTTGAATATTGTCAACATATCTCACATACCTCATCATAGCCCAATTTTGATATATCACCTCCTCCCATTAAGTTCAAAATATTAAGAGATTCTGGTATGGTTTCTTTGAGAAAAATTGCTCTTTTAGTATCCTCGCTTAATTTATTCCTCTTGGACCTCTGTAGATTATACTGAAATCTCTCCACCAATTCCTCAAGACTCTCCCCGTCCTTCTGAGTCATGCCAAAAATTTCTTCTCTGAGGTCCCTAGTCTTGCAATAATCTTGATATTTCTTCAAGAATACCTTTTTCATTTCATCCCAAGTTGTAATGGAGTTTGAATCCACCCCATAAACCACCTGAGAGTCGCATCCTTCAATGTTGCAAGAAACAACTTCAGCTTCTGAGCATTAGAAAAATAGTCATAGCTCCTGCATAACACATCGAACTCGAACAAAAAGGCATTAGGATCTTCACTAGGAGCCCCACAAAAGTTAGGCAAGGCTGAGGGAGGAATATTCTTCATCTAAGTAACTCCACCAGCCTCCCTGATAGGGAATTCAAATGTGACCAGTTCTTCTTTCTTTTCATCATATCCATCTGTGTGACCAGTCCCTCTTCATGAGCCATTTTGGACCAAACAAAAGTGGGGCATTTGCAAACTATAGATTTTGTGGAATCAATGGTTTGAATTTCTGGTTCTTGAATAGGATTGACAAGGAATCCCTTTTCGGGCTAACCACCAAGAAAATATGTTGTCTTCCTTGTGAGAGGAGATTCAAAATGGGAAACAATAGAATATTTTCCTACAGAAGCTGCTACTATAGAAGTAGGAATACATTCTGGGCTCTTTTTAGGACCACAAACCTCTTGTCCAGACTCTTCTTCCCTTGTTGCCTTATATCTTGTAGGCTTCATTTTCCTTGCCAGTGTATTAGTAAATGAAGTGGTGCTCACACAACCACAAAATACATTTGTAGATGTTGGACCCTACCATCTACTATGCAAACAATTTCAAAGAAAATTACCTACCAAACAATCAGGACATAGATTTGGTGAATTTCTAACCTCCTCAGGTGTGTCTGCTTTTCCCTTCGTCTTACCACCTCGACTCCCCCAGTCCTGAAAATTCCAAACAATACATGTGATACAAAAACACTTGAGTATTATCCCTTAGCACCTCCCTGGCAATGACGCCAAAATGTTGAGTCAAATTATAAACTTATAATTTGATTAACATAAATCATCAACCCAATGCAAGTAAACTTGTGAGATGTTGCACAAAAATATATGCAGGCTTAACACTATGAGTGTTGACTAATCTAACTAGTCAATCATACCAAACTAATGCCTCTTTCTTGCATCAATCATTTAGTAGCAAAGGCTATGGAGTGGATTGAAACATCCCTCTACATCTCGTAGTATTGTTGATGTTGATTAGGAAATGATACAAAAATCAAACTTATAGCAAACTTAGAAATTCACTGAACATTATAAATCAAATCTGGATTAAATGAAATCCACACATTAACATGAAACTCATTCATTCAATCATTTGTTTCTGATATATCAGAAAGAGTACATTAGCTATAAGAACATATTATTACTACATAATATAAATAAAATGCATACACACTAAACTACGAGTTTGTGAGCAAAGGGGGCCCTCCCTTACTCACAACCCCTTCAAATTAGAATATCTCGCTCAATGAAATAGACAGAACATATAATATTGTATTAATCTGAAAAGATAACAATCGAGTACAATCTGATATACAGTACCAGCTGAAACCAACCTAGCAACCCCCTACCATATAAACTAGAACATAATTTATACAAATACAAAAGCCCATATGTGGCTCGAAGTAAGGAAATCTTCTAATCTAAGCCATTGGCTAACAGGCCTGTTACAAAATATCAAATTTAGCCATACTTAGTCTAATCCATGACTGAAAGCATGGATTAGAAAAAATCGTTACATGGTTGTAGCTTTCCTCCATACGGCCAACAAGAGAAGATCTGCAAATCTGGGCGGTTGCAGGAAATCCGCGTCTGCAGGAAATAGGATCACACAAGCTGTCTACAGGAAATGTGGGCCTGTTTCAAATCAAAACAAATTTGTACAAGAACTCTACATTATTTGGCATGATAATTAAATAAAGAACAACTAGCTTTAAGGAATGCTTAAGGTTAAGGTAAAAGATGATTTTTCATGTTATTTTGCATACCTTTAGCATACGACACCCTTTTGGTAAAAAAACCTAGGTATTATAATCGAAATAGGCATAATAGGGGTTAAAGATAGTTCAAAATGGGAGAGGTAAAGTCTAGAAAGGGTGTCAAAATTGGGCAAAATGAAGCTCCAACAATGTTGGTGCTCCCACATTCTCTCTAGAATCCTACAATAATTTTTCATCTTCCATGGTTCGCTTCCTTCCATCTCTAGATGTCTCCACTCTCTGCTCCTCTGCTTGTGGCTGCTCCAAAACTTCCTAAGGTTCTTCCTTTGGAGCCAAAAGCTCCTGATTAGGCTGCAACTAAAGCTCCCTCTCAAGAGAACACCTCATTTCGTTCTCCTCATCAAACTCCACATCTAGTCTAACCACTGTCATCCTGAGGGATAGAAAGTACACACAATAGTTGTGAGGTGTATATGTGTACCCCACAATATGCCCAACTCTACTGTCAGCTCTAGAATTTTCCTTTCTTCCTTTGAAAGTAAACTGATGATCCAAAGAACTTGAAGTGTGACACATCTTTTTTCTTCCCTAAAAAATATTCCTTTGGTGTACTCATGCCAAGAATCCTGTGAGGACTCTTGTTCTGTAAATAGGTCGTTGTGTTGAATGCTTCAGCCCACAAGTGTAGTGGTAGGCTTTGGTTATGAAATGTCGCCCATTTTTCTCCCACAATACTTGTATTCTTCCTCTCAGCCACCCCATTTTGTTGTGGGTTTGGGCTGTTGTCAACTCTCATTGAATGCCTTCCTTTGTACAAAAATTTTTAAACTCATTCGATATGTACTCACCATTGTTATCACTCCTAAGAGCCTTCACTTTCCTTCTAGCTTCTTTCTCAACAAATGCTTTAAACTCAACAAATTTTGGGAATGTCTGGTATTTCTTCTACATGAATTACAACCAGCACTTTTGTGATAAATCATCTACAAATATAACATAATACATGTGCTTGGTAGTGGAGGTTATCGATAAAGGTCCACAGACATCATAGTGGATCCTTTCAAGGATTGCATGCACCTTGTTGTCCTGATCATTGAAGGTGGATTTTGTGTACTTCCCCAACGTACACCTTTTTCATGTATCTCGTTTCTCTAGTGCTCCTTTGGGTAGGCATGTATAAATCTTCTACATAATCTTGAAATTTCCATGATGCAAATGGTTAAGTATTTTGTGCCATAATTCGTCAACATCTCGGCCCTGCACCTTCTTTGCTTTTGTGCTCAATGCTGCACAATACTCCACGTCTAATTTGTATAGGTTCTTCACTCAAACCTCGATCTATTTCACTTGTCCCATGGATATTTTTGTCAGGAAATCCTTCTCTTTGTCAAATATCACATTGCAGCCACAGTAGTCCAACACATATATGGAAACTAGATTTTTCTTCAAACCTGACACATCCTTGAGCCTAAGAGGGAAGCCAGACTCCATCTGAAAAGCAACTATACTAATACCTGTCTTGTTGTACCTTACATCATCTCCCATATCGATGTGCATCTAGAGATACTTCTCCTCCAACTCACTGAAAAATTCTTTGTTGTTCGTCATGTGGAACGAGGCACCATTGTCAACATACCACACACCACCCATCATTGTGCTTTCCATGCATGCAATGAGGGTAAAATCAAGTTCAAACTATGAAGCCAAGGCTTCACCCATTGTTCCTCCTATGGTCTTATTGCTTGCTTTCTTGTGTGGACACTTTGTTTCGTAGTACCCGAATTCATGACAGTGAAAGCACTTGATTCTAGACATGTCTTTCTTCTTTCCCCATTGACTCGAATCTACATTGGATTGGGATTTATTCCACTTTCCTTTATTTTCCTTTTCATCCAAGGCGTAGTTCTCCTCATCCTCTCCCTTTGATGAGGTCCCATATCTAGTGTTCCACCTTATTTCTTCCTGCACTAAATCAGACATTAACCACTCCCAACTCAATAGCTTTTCTCTACCATTTACCAAACCTTGATAATTGAACTCTTGGGAAGGCCCAAAATGGCTAGAGCTACCAAGTCTTCTTTAGGGACAGTCACACTAACCCCACAAATTTCATCATGAAACTGTGTAAACCTGCTTAGGTACTGCAGAATTGTGTTATTCTTTTACATCTTGATACTTTGAAGCTTGTCCTTGAGTGCCAACTTCTTGTGGTCACTATTGTTATCGAACAATTCGGTCAATGATTTCCACATTGTGAATGGAGTCTCTTTTATGTGGATATTCGAGACAATATGATCTCAAACTCCCTCCAATATGATTCTCCTCGCTTTGGCCAAATCCTTCTTCCACTAAGTGAGATTATGAGCATCAAATGCTTGGGGTTTTGTTGCATCTATCTTGATGTATTTTAGTAGCCCATTCTCATCAAATATTTCCTCCATCTAGTCCTTCCATTCAATAAAGTTTGAGGTGCATTCCAAGGCATACTTGAGACTAAGTCCATTAAAAGTCATTTTCTTAGTCCTAAAGAGAACCTACAACATTGATCTTCAAATTTGAATCTCCTACAATGACAACTTCGAAATCTCTTCTCTATGGTGATTCCAGCTCTGATACAATGTATAAATTTATGTGTAGATTCAATAATTCTCATAAAAATTTATAAATCAGAAGAATTGAACTTACTCTACTGATTTGTGGAAGTTACTTCACCATCTAAAGCAAGAATCATTGACACGCAAAAGGAAACATCACAAATACACAAAGATTTATCTAGGGGAAAGAAAATACTCAAAACCCCTTGCTACTTGTATTGCATTAATCAGAGAATAGAGAAGAAATGCAATGCTTGCTCAAGCTTGAGCACACCTTGCAATAGTATAGTCTATCCCTTTTCTTGACTGAATGAACCTAGCCCAACACTTACCCAATTTCAAGCCTTCCCAAGCTCTTATTTCCTTGTGTTTCTCCCTTGTGAAATTGCCCCAATTTTTTTCACACCAAGGAATTGTGCAATAGGCCTAATTCAATATATGACTGCATGCACCATCTGTACACATGGGAATATGCTACAACTAATAGTACACTACATTTGAATCTCCATCTCAACTGGGTAACTCAAATTATTTGCATGCAACAATTATTTGGGTTGATTGATTAGTTAACTGGTTGATCATTGAGCGTGTTTGAAGTTACCTCCATTAGTTTTTCTGGTAGTTAGAACTAGTTAAACTAACAATAACTCAAATAACTGAAATAGATTTCTAAAAATTATCAATCAATCATGTAGAAATGAACTCAAGTGTCTCCAACTCGAATTTACTAAGTTAACTAAGTGACAAGAGCCATGTCACCTTAGTTAACTACCTCCAAGTATTATGTTGAAATAGAAATTTGAATTTTAACCTAGTTTGACCAAGGCAAAGTCAAAAGTAGATTTTCTTGCTGCATTTTAAATAATGTGACTCGAACCTCTACTTCAAAGTGGTCCAAGGTATGTCTCTCATTTTGGTTTTATATGTTGATGAGCTATTCTTAATAGGTAGTGAGACTCTAATACTTGAGTGTAAGAGGGATTTGGCCTCTAAATTCGAAAAGAAAGATATGCACTATTTCTTGGGATTAGAAATGTGGCAAAGACCTGATGAGATTTTCCTTTCACAAGGAAACCATGTTGAGAAATTGTTGGAATGATTTGGAATGGTAGAGTGCAATTATATCACCACACTAATGGAGATGAAATTCAAGAAGTTATGTGGAGATGTTGTTGGACCTGACTTGGATAACCCCACTGAGTATCAACAGTTGATTGGGACATTGTTATTCTTAGTGAAAACCCATCCAGACATATGTTTTGTGGTGAACATTTTGAGTCAATTCATGATTGGGCCTCTTCATGTACACTGGGTTGTTTCCAAGCATGTGCTAAGATATTTTCATGGGACTATTAACCTTGGTATAAGATAAATTTTTGGAGATGTAAGACTTCATGGGTACACTGATGTTGACTAGACCATAAATGTAATTGACAAGAATAGAATAGTATGTTGTTTCTTTACTTTGAGATATACCATGATATCTTGGAAGAGAAGGAAACAAAAGTTTGTTTCCCATAGTACTGTCAAGGTTGAGTACATTTCTACTAGCATGGTGAGCTGCGAGGTTGTATGGTTGAGGAATCTCTTTGGAGATCTATTTTAGTAGGTCCTAGACACGAAAATCATATATTGCAATAATAAGAATTGGATCTGATCAGCAAAGAATCATATGTGCCACGACAAGTCCAAGAATATTGAGATCATGTATCATTACATTCAAGATATGGTTTAGAGAGGAGCAGTGATACTTCATCACATTTCAACTGATGAGAAGATAACATATATGCTCACCAAGGATTTGTTGAAAGAGAAGTTCTTGGTCTTCAGAGAGAAGCTTGGACTGATGGATGTGACCCTCCTGGGTAAGGGTCCCAACTCATCAAGTACAATGAGAAATTATCTTTCCCCTTGTTAATCTCATAAGGAGAGGAATGAGTCTAAGAGCTCTTAGGGTTGAGGGAGCTCTGAACAATAATATAGTTTGTGAACCTTACCTTCCATGGTAAGTTGTATCCTTCCTATTGTCAGGAAATAGTATAGTATGTGATCCTTACCTTCCATGGTAAGTCATATCCTTCTTATTGTCACTCATTGGTTTTGACAGAGTATACCCCAGTTGGCATTGTACCTAAAAGTTGGGCTTCATGGGATTGTTTCTCCCCATATCACCTGTTACCGCTCAATCTAGCATGGGTCCTAGGAGGGGATCCTAAAGGAAAACTACTAGGTTAAGGGAAAAAATGGAGCGATAGCCCATTATCACCTCATCTAAGGCTCCCTTCTCTTTATGGACTTTCACCGATGGGAGGAGACCCGATATAAATAGGAATCACTAGATGAATAGGTTAATAAGAGGATGAGCCATGCCTATTCTCAAGAGAGACTCAATTGTATGTATTTTTTGCTTAGGAAGTAAGGTGATGGGCTCTCTAAGAAGGGATAAAAGGATTGTTAAGGCTAGGGTTTGGGAATGTTTCTTAAAAGATGATTCCTAAGCCATAAACCCTTATGGAGACTTTGTCTTTGTGAGATCTTTGTGGATTTTGGAGGTATAAAGTTGCAGGACCACACGGGACCAAGTGGACCCAGAATTAGGTCAATAAAGTGGAATTAATCACTCAAGGAGGGGCTTGACCTAATTGTGGAAGAGAAGAATATCAATGGATAAATATTCTTAGAATAGAATGCAATGATCCAAAAGAGGTCACTAACCAAGGGAAACCTAGGGCAAGAGACGATTCTTGGGGTAGGGTCTTCAATATCTTAAGATCCCACTATCGGAATTTCATGAAATTTGGAGAGCCTCTAGAGAAAACCCTAACGCATAAGACAAGATATCAAATTATTTTTATGGCTATAACATGAGATAATTGATGCCCTCGGTGACCTATGGAGGCTAGGCCTAGAGAGATAAGGAGAGGTGAGAGAAACAAGCTTTGAAAGTGACCACCTATGGAGGATTAGTGCCTTGTCCTTTGGGAGAGATGGATCCAATGATATTTTAATGTTTAGAAACAATTCACCCTTTCAAGGAGGAAGTCAAACAACTTCGAATGGCATTAGGGCATGAGAGTAGCTTCTTCAAGGGATTTATACTTTGATTTATAGTAACTAATGACTTATCGAGATGTGTTTAGCAAAAATTATCTCTAGGAACATTCACCCATTCATACATGGCCCTATGAAATGATGCAATGCTATAAAAGATCATAATTTCCACCAATTCATATAGAACAACAATAAATTTCAGACTTGTATAGCAAAAATCCCAGCGACATTCATGTGAAAAAAGTAAATAACAAGAATAAGCATGAAAATATCACTTGCATGTACAAAAAAGTATATCCAATCATAAAATTATGTCAATAATGAAGTTCCAAGACAAGAGAGAGAGATTCAAATATTAAAATTCATTCATGTCATCCAAACTAATCCTCCAAAAGGGATAACGAAAATCTCACAAGAGCTGATAACCCAATCCAAGTGATGATGAGAGAATGAATCACCTCTCATCTATCTATACAATCTCCAATGAATTAGAATGGCCTAATTTGGGCTAATAATGCCCCTAAAATAAAATAATGTGCATAATAACAATACTTTTAGTGACAATCCCGCCAAATAGCTTAATAACATAAAGATAAGCCTCTCCAAATGGAATAATGATCAACATAATGAGTCGTTGGGCCTTTCAAGAGGCCAATTAAGTCCAAGGGGTTCCATGATGTGAAAATGGACTAACAAGATAGTGTACAAGGGGTTGGACACTTGTTTTGCAAGTAAGAACCTGTGGTGCTCCCAAGTGGGGGTGGGGCACAAGGACATCCTCGTGAGTCTCCAACTAGACCAAAAATTCTTGTATACTATCTATAAGGGGCAGCATGACAACATAATCTCTCCCTCTATAGTGGGAGACATCTTATGGTCCCTGGAACATTTTCCAAGTGTATGGTGCAAGTGTGAAGTCGGTTGGGCATAGTGAACCAGGTGCATCATCCTCATCCAACAAGGTGGAACATGAGCAATCAATGATCGGTGCTAGGTGGCCCATGACTCACAACTCTCACCCTACAAGTGCCAATGTGGCCCTATGGAGGGCTAGGACCTCATATAGGGATACCAAGCCCCAAATGGAAACCCATATGCAATTCTGCATAAGATCCAGTGTTTACCCTCGCCCTCTAGTTCAACAAACCAATAGAATAATCAAGTAAAATAGCTTACAAGTCATGGAATCAATGGGGCACTTCATGGTGGCATGCCCTTCCATAGTAGGCTTTGGCATGTACAAGTGTCTCCAAGCTCAATACGGGAGTTAACCAAGGATCCTATTAGGTGGTTTCATCCTTTAAAGGGGGTGACATGTCCATGGTACATCCCTCAAATGGTAGGTGGAAAATGATAAAGTAATGGAACTGAGTGGGGATCAAGGGAATCATCGAGACCATATGTTATGGTACAAGGGTGGCTATAATAAAGGAAGACCATACCTAGGTATATGAGTGTAGGAAGGAGAAAATCATGGTAGATGAGTTACCCCAGCCTTTACTTTTTTTTCCCTTATTCATATTCCTTTTTCCTTTGATTGATTTTTCTTCATAACTTCTTGGGGCTCCAAGGGATGAGAGTATGATATATAGCAGTGGATACCCCCTTGATGTGGGGCAGATCATCACCTACCAGGGGTTGGGACAATCATGGGTTCCATAATGATGGAGGGGCCTCATCTAGGGCCCATAGGAACCAGGGTGATGGCCATAGGAAAGGGGTAGAACTCATGTTTTGGATTTTTCCCACATGCTAAATTTGTATGTCTTTGCCATCTTTTGCATTTTGTGGTACATTTCTTGTTGAAAGTGGCCAAATTATGCTTTTTATTTTCTTTTTAGCTTCATCAACCTTTGAGGCATCGTTCTAGGCCCGACCTGAGATGTGGGCAAGAGGAGGGGGAGGCTAACCCTATGGGGACCTAGTGGACACATGTGGACCCGAATGGGAAAAATGATTAATGGGGTCAAAATGAATGAAAGGGGGTGATGTATATGGTGTCGAGAAATAGGACCACCCAACAAATATCGGTATTTCCCATGTAGTTTCAACCCTAAAGCTAGTGGCGAGTAAAGGAGGTCCTACGAGACTAGGATAAAAGGCTAACACCAAAATCAGGTAGAGGAGACAAGATCATAGACCTTTCCCACTCTTTCTGCCGAATCCCCCCACCAATCCATTCTCAAAAGTGTCAACAAAAAATAAAACAAATTACTTAACTAAACTAATGAAAATTCATACCTTTGGGTCTGAAGACCCACCTTCAAACATACACTCATAATAGACTAGCGAGGGACCACATGGTTGGCTTAGGTGGTGGAAAAAATGGCACATCGAGCTATCTAATGGTTGCAAGAGGCTGCTAGCTACCAGCTGAGGACCATCTAGGGGAATTTTTTTCACTTATATACACTACCCACAGGTGGTGGGTAACATGGCCAATTTGTGAGCATACCTAAGATAGTTTGTGATCCTTGTCATTCATAGTAAGTGGTATCCTGCTCAAGGGATGGGACGTATGCGTTTTACCATTGCCTCTTTAGGGTCAAGTTTGGAATATCAACAGATAATAGGATAGAGTTTGATCCTTACCCTTCGTGGTAAGTGTATCCTGCCTATTGCCACCAGACATTAAGATATGTGTGATCCTTACCTCTCTTGGTAAGTGGCATCCCTCATATTTTTTGTGGATATAAGGTCATAGTTGAAGCTCCCCTGTGATGATTCTTCTTCTTTATATTCGAGAGTGTTCAACATATGAGCATAGATGAGAAAAAATGAGCAAATATGAGTAGAGATTAGCTTAGATGAGATATGACTTGTTTCAATGATGATGATGTCGAGACTGTTGAGATGAGATTCATGATGAAGTCAAACATTTCTCCCTAGCTAAGAGGGAGTGTTAATTTGGAAGCTTAGGGACAAATTACCTCCTTTGGGGCAACCTTCCTCATCAAGAGAAGACCCTTTTTTACCTTGGAAGAATTTAATTTAGACAAGTTACCTCCTTTGGACAACCTTCCTCATCCTGAGAAGGCCCTTTTTTACCTTGGAAGAATTTAATTTAGTCGAGAATACCCTTTTTTCCCTTGGAAGAATTTAATTTAGTTGAGAATACCCTTTTTTCCCATGGAAGAATTTAATTTAGTCAAGGAAATATATTATTTTTAATCGAAACCCACAAGTACAAAAAAGTATAAATTGACCTAAAGTGAGAATTGGGTCTCCAAAGAAGCATATAAATACACATAAAGGCAACCTCATTTGGACGTCACATCAACACATATTTGCTTTTCTCCTCTTGTGATTGGTTCGTACAAATCTGCAATCAAGGAAGTTGCACTCACACACAAGAAGGAAAGAGGCTAATTATAAAACTTTTTTGCTGACTTTTGTTTGGGCAATTGTTGACCAATTTTGACTTAGCATTTTGACTCTCTTTGACTTGGAAAATTTTGATCTTCGAAGGCCACATTTTTCTGTGGAGGAGCTAAATTTTTATGGGTTGTTTGATTGGGGTTGACTACATACCCTTAACTATAGTTTGACCGCAAATTCTCTCTCCATTGACCAAATTAATTTTGGGACTATTTTGAATTGAATTTGACCAGCAAGGAAGGTTAAATTATTTGAATCTTGACCAAGGTGATTTGGAGCTGACTTGATTTTTGAACATTGACTAGTTAGAGAATCTTTGACTGTTATTGACTTTGACCAAATTGCAACCTTTAACTTTGGGTTAGATTTGACTTTTGGGCTCATCTCTCATTGTATATTTTTTCGTTAAATTGGTTGGTCAAAGTTGTCCTTTGACTCATTGATTGATTGAAATATTGTATCTCTCTATTGAACATTTAATGCCAATCTAATAGAAGAAGAATTTGAAATGGTTTTCCCCCTTGTGGGGTTTTTCCCTGATCTTTGACCAAATCTTGTGTCTCTTGTCATTGATCTTGATTGTCTTCTATTGCATCTTGGATTTATTGTTCTATCTACAATTTACCTTTGTCATTGAAAGATTAATTTTGTTTGAAAGAGATTGTTAATTGAAGAAATAATTAGGTTAAGTGCTTGTATTAAGCATAGAGCATTGGAAAATTAACATTTTGTACCATTTTCTCAAATTACCCCTTTTGTTGATGAGGATATCTATAAGGACATTTATTATTAGGATTACTTCCAAGTCTCTATTCAATTTCATGGTCATGGTCTCTAAATAAAGGTCTCCATTTAGGAATTTTTTGTAAGACCTTATAGTGCTTTTCCAAGGTGCATTTATGATCTAGGTGGATATTGCCACCCACCAAGTCCACCTGGACCCCCACCATTGTTTCTTTAAGCTTTTCAGTTTCCTTAATTATAGCATAATTTACTATTTTTAGCAGTTTTTCGGGTCCTGAACTTCTGGAGCCATTTTGAGGCCCTAAACGACGTTTTTTAGGAAAACTAGGAGAAACATGGGTTCAATGACCGATGTTGCTCTTCCCAAAGTTGTAGTTCTCAAATAGATATTTCTAATGAGATATTGTGCACGTCAAACGAAGATCATATGCCAAAGTTATGACCCCGAGAAGTTGATGTACCAATTTACCCAAACGGGGCCCACCGTTTGGCGTTTCATCTTCTAGGGTTAGGTTTTTGGATGTTTAGGGTTCTCCATTGTTTCTAATAAATAGGCCTTCGAGCCTCATTGTAACATAGTTCAGAGACATGTAGCCGCCACATCTCTTCTCAGAAATAAGCTACCATCTCCCTAGCTAGTTTATTTCCATTTCTGTTTGTAAGCATATTTTAGTATTTTACAGTAATGAAATGAAGTATTATTTCTGTTGTATCTCTATATGTATGGCTATATATGTAATTTGTTGTGTTCCTATTTAAATCCAGATCAGTTGTATCAAAGTGGTCTGCTCTTTCTCTATCTTTCCTTGCATGTCCCCAACAAGGTCGGGATATAAGGAGTTAGGGCTTGAACTGGTTGAACCTTTGCAAGACCAGCCTCACAAATCTTGACGGCCTCCCACAATAGATGAAAATAAAGATGAAGGGGCAGGAGATCCTATCAAAATCTTGCTTGAAGAGGCCCTCGAGCGACAAAGGAACCTGATGATGGACAACTTTGCCCAGATCCTTCTGCGGCTACCCAAGGGCGACACATCTACTTCCAGCAGCTACTTTGGAAGCGCCACGCCCTTTAAGGTACAAGTTAACTTTGACATTCCCATATTTGAGGGTTGGATAGATGCAGATGCCATAGATAAATGGTTAAATATGCTAGAAGGGTATTTTTCTATTCATAATTTTTCCAGCCAGGAAAAGATTACCTTCACTCTTCTCAAAGTCACCCCACATGTCAAGTACTGGTGGGAAACCTACTGCGAGCAGAAGGATGAAAGTACAACCTCACTATTTTCAGCCACACCCACTTGGGATTCATTTTAGACTGCCATCAAGGAGTAGTACTACCTTGTCGGAAGCTATGACGATCAATACATAAAGTGGACCACGTTGTGGCAGGGAAGGGACCAAGACATGTTAGAGTTTGCCAATATTTTCCATACCCTTTGCACAAAGTTGGGTATCAAGGATTTGGAGCAACATTTGGTACTCAAATACTACGGCTGCTTGCACAAGTACATCCAAGAAGAAATAGAATTCTTGAACATATCCTCGCTCGGCACAACATACCGATATGTCGTCAAGATCGAGCAAAAGTTTAAATAGAAGAAGCGAGACTTTGGATCTGTGAATCTGAAGCAAGGGAAAGGTGCCCCAAAACCACATAACAAAGGACAAATCCAAGGCGGGGTAGCCCAAGACAACCCACCAAAGCTACAAGAAAAGAACAATGCTGCAAAGCCAAAAAAGGACACGGGAAAGTGGTGTGAGTTCCATAAAGTTCCACTCACAACACAAGTGAGTGTCAGGCCAAGCAGTCACTAGTGGTCGAGCTAAGGGTTTCAGAATCAGATGCATGTTCTGACTTTGAATCAGAACCTAAGAAGGGGAATGACAAAGGGAAGCAGATTATCGATGCGGAGCCCAATGCCACCATTGCCACCACGAAGATCTAGAAGGAGGAACCCGAAGATCTAGAGGAGGAGGAGTGTCTCTTCCACTCCCAGATGTGGGTAAAGGGCTCCCCGCTATAGTTCATTGTCGATGGTGGGAACCAAAAGAACCTCATTTCAGCAGAGGTCGTGAAGTAGCTAGGCTTACCGACCACAGCACACCCGCAACTGTACACCATCGAGTGGATTCACCAAGGATGGGATCTTCGCATAAGCTAGCAGTGTTGCCTTCCATACAACATCAAGCCCTTCACTAATGAGGTATTGTGTGATGTTGCTCCCTTTGATGTTTGTGATGTATTATTAGTACAACCATACTTGTGGAGGCAACATATTATGTATGAATCAAGGCCCCGTGCTGTTATTGTTACTTTTGGAAATATTTTGTACAAGATACTGGAGGTAGCACCACTTACCGCCATCTCTTTGGTTATTGTAAAACAATGCAGTAAGCTCATTTCCAAAACCGAGAAATTTGTTTTCCTGATGATATTCCCTCAAGGAAAGAAGAAGACGGTGGCCACAACCTCTAGACAGGGCCCCTCCGCATGACAACTACAAATGGACAAGGTCGTGGAAGAGTACGAGGACATCTTCACCTCCCCCGCAGGGGTTCCTCTGCATTGTCAGGTGAAGCACTCCATCGATCTGACCCTAGGTGCGCTGCTACCCAATGGAACAATCTATCGGCGCTCCGTACTGGAGAACGATGAAATAAAGAGGTAGATTCAGGAGTTGTTGCAAAAATGTCACATCCTTCCAAGTTCATCACCCTGTGGGAGCTCGATCATGTTGGTACAAAAGAAGGATGGACTTGGAGACTTTGTATTGACTATTGGGCGCTGAACAAGATCACTATTTGTAATAGGTACCCAATCCCATGGATTGATGACCTCCTTGACCAACTGAAGGGGGGAAAATATTTTAGCAAGATCGATTTGAAGTCAGGATATCACCAAGTACCAATCGAACCCTCCGATGTGTGGAACATTACCTTCAAAGCCAAGGAGGGCCTTTTCGAATGGTTGGTTATGCCTTTCAGATTAATGAATGCTCCTGCAACCTTCATGAGGCTAATGGATGACATCTTGTGACCATTCACCAACTCATTTGTAGTGGTATACTTGGATGACACTCTGATCTTCAGCTAGAGTTAGGAAGAGCACCTCCACCACATCCGATAGGTTCTCCAAACATTACGGAAACACAAGTTATGTGCCAATTTGGAGAAACGCACTTTTGGCATGACCCAGGTTCAGTATCTAGGATACATTATTGATGAATGGGGGGTGCATGTGGATCCACCCAAAATCCAAGTCATTTGGGATTGGCCATCTCCAACCACTCTAACAGAGCTCCGCAGCTTTCTAGGTCTTGCCAACTTCTACCGCAGGTTCATGGTGGAATTTTCTCATATCACTTGGCCCGTGAGTCAAGTCACCAAGGGAGGAGTGAAAGAAAAATTCTTTTGGTCTAAATCTCAATAGAAGGCATTCACAGAGTTGAAAAATCGCCTCTGCTTGGCACCAGTGCTCGCATTACCAGACTTGCAACAACCATTTGAGGTCGAGACTAATGCCTCTGACTATGCTATTGGGGTAGTCCTTAGTCAACACGAGCATCCAATGGCATATCACAGTGAGACACTATCATACACAGTCCGAAAGTATCCCACTTATGACAAAGAGATGTATTCCATTATCCAAGCCTACTAACAATGGAAGAATTACATTTTGGGGAAGGAAACGGTCATCCACACAGACCACCAACCCCTGCAATTCATATAGACCCAATGGAAATTGCAGAATGATCGCCATCAGAAGTGGTCCACATACCTACAATAGTTCCATTTGAATATCAAGTATAAGAAGGCAGCACCAATAATGTTGCAGATTGTCTCAGTTGACCACCGATCATGGTGTTAACCACTGTGCTAAACTCTTATGGGCACGAGACTTCCGATTGGCCACTTCTTTACAAAAGCGACCCAGAATTTGGCCACACATACCAGACACTCTTGGAGGGTCAGCATGTTCCAGATTTTCACCTCCAGGATACCCTATTATGCCACCTAGATCACCTTTGTGTTCCTTCAAGCGAGCGTGCCAAGATGATTTTGGAAGCACACTATATTCAGGTTGTTAGGCATTTTGGGGTCAAGAAAAAGGTGGCAGTAATGCAAAATTATTTCTATTGGCCGAATCTTCGACACAATTTTAGGAAGTACATCAGATCATGCACTACCTGCGTCATTTCCAAACCGACCATCAAGAAGGAAGGCTCTATACCCCGTTGACTACCCCTAGTCGACCTTGGGAATCCATATCCATGGATTACATGTTAGGCCTACCTTCTGCTAAGCATGGAAACGACTGTGTTTTTGTGGTCGTCAACAGGTTCTCGAAGATGGCCATTATGGCGGCCTACAAGAAGAATATCACAGCAGAAGCCACTGCTAAACTCTTCTTTGAATGAGTGTGGGTACACTTTTGGATCCCATAGTCTATCATCTCAGATTGGGATAACATTTTCCTCAGTACATTTTGGTCCAGTCTCTGGTCGATGTTGGACACCAAACTTACTAAGTCCACAACCTTCCATCCTCAAACTGATGACCAGACAGAGGTTGTGAATAGGATGATCGTACACATTCTACACATGTATAACTCAAAGCATCGACGCACATGGGACGAGAGCCTCTCCTATGTTCAGCACAGCTACAACTGGGTGCTCCACAGCTTGATTGGCCACAACCCTTTTCAGATGGGCTTGGGATTCCAGCCACTATGTCCCATTGATGTAGCCATGCCAATTGCAGCTACTCACGTAGATTCGGCTTATGTCCAGTCTGAAACAGATAAGGCAAACAGCTTCATTGAGCACATCCAACATATTCACCAGCAAGTCGGCGACATTCTAGAGAAATCAAATCCCAAGTACAAGCAGCGACATGATCAACATTGGGTGCCACACAAGTTTCAGGTGGGCAGCAAAGTCTGGTTGCATTTGCAAAAGGAACGCCTTACCGGAGCCTATCGGAAACTCAGACCACTTCGATATGGTCCTTACACCATTACCAACGCTGTGGGAGACAATGCATTTGAACTCAGCATTCCCCCATTCCTTGGCATGCACCTGGTGTTTAATGTGGACCACCTTATGCCATACTTTCCACCATTACTAGAAACATCCAACATTGCAGAACAGCTCACACCCATAAAGTGAAATCCAGATTACATGGAACAAGTTGCAACTAATCGGATCATGGACACACAGATGAAGTACACTTGCCAGCATAATATCCAACTGTATCAAATTGTCAAAGCATGCCAACTCCTTCACCAGGGCAAGTGGCTCACTAGGGACCAAGTTTAGTAGAGTTTTTTCATCTCATGGAGGAACTCAACACAATGGGGACCATTGCTTCCTAAGGGGGGAGGAATGATCTAGGTGGATATTGGTGGCCACCCACGAAGTCCACTTGGACCCCCACCATTATTTCTTTCAGCTTTTCAGTTTCCTTAATTATAGCACAATTTACTAATTTTAGCAGTTTTTTGGGTCCTGAATTTCTGGAACCATTTTGAGGCCCTAAACGACATTTTTTTGGGAAAAATGGGAGCAACATGTGTCCATGCACCAATATTTCTCTTCCAAAGTTGTATTTCTCAGATAGATCTTTCTAACAAGATATTGTGCATGTCAAACAGAGATCATATGCCAAAGTTACGACCCTGGGAAGTTGATGTACCAATTTACCCAAACGGGGCCCATAGTTTGGCGTTTCATCTTCTAGGGTTATGGTTTTGGATGTTTAGAGTTCTCCATTGTTTCTCAACAATAAATAGGCCTTCGAGCCTCATTGTAACACAGTTTAGAGGCATGTAGCCGCTGCATCTCTTCTCAAAGATAAGTTATCATCGCCCTAGCTAGTTTATTTCCATTTCTATTTGTAAGCATATTTCAGTATTTTACAGTAATGAAATGAAGTATTTTTCTTGCTGCATCTCTATATGTATGGTTATATTTGTAATTTGTTGCGTTCCTATTTAAATCTGGACAATTTAATTCCTTTGGAATATTTTCATCTTCTTCCTTTACTTTGATAGAATAAAGTCTATAACCAGAAATCCCTTGCTACCCCTTTGTAGGAGCTTTTTCATTCTATGTGAGTTGATGACTAGAAAATGTGCACATTTTAACCCTTTGAGTTCATATGAATCCCTTCCCATCGAGACTTGATGAATAATTCCTTACAGTTTGTAGACTTTGCAGCTAATATTCTCAACCATTGAATCCCTAGAATAACATATACTCCTCCAATGGGAATGACATACATTAGATTTCTAGATTATATTCTCCCATAATCAGTTTAATGTTGTGGCATTTTCCTACATAATCAATACTCACCCCTTTAGCCACTAAAATTCGAAAATTTGCCACTATATGTGGACACCAATTGAGTTTCTCTGCTAATCTTTTATCAATGAAGATGTGGGTATTTTCTGAGTCAACAAGCACTATAACATTTTGTTTCTTAATGGATCTTGCAATCTTAAGGGTTTGGAGTTCTAAAAAACCTACCAATGCATGAACGAATATTTCACACTTATATGAATCAATGTTGTGCACCATTTTAACATCTATTTCTTGCTCTTTTAAGTTCACAAGTTCTCCCTCATCCCCTTGTGCAGATGCATTTGTTTCCTCTTCATCATTATTTTTCGAGGTGAATATTTTTGTTATTTTACATTTATGTCCTTTTGACTATTTATTATTACAATCAAACCATGGCCCTTTTTCTCTCCTTTCCTCCATTTCCTTTTGTCATTTTTGAGTAGGCTAAGATAAGGTTATCTTATGAACCCAAAACAATCTTACTTCTTGCATATATTCCAATGATAGACTTGTGTCTATCCTTATTCTTGGATTGAATATGACAAGCAAATTGCATAGCTTCCATAATACTTTCAAAATCTTTTAAGAAAAGCTCATGATTATTGTCTTCTTTAAATCCACCCATGTAAGATTTCAAAAAATGCTCATATCTTATGTTTTCCACCCTTGTGGCCCGTACTTGAAATTTTGAATTATAGTCTTTAGTATCACATAAGTGTTTGATTCATGTCAATTGACTAAATTAGTCTTGTTCCTAAACTTTTTCAAAAAAAATTTCACTCCCTTGTAAATAATCCACAAGTATGATGATAAGAATGTGGCTTCCTTTTAACTACTCATTGATCCCATTGATAGAGTTTTATCTTAAATTACAATTTTTTTGAGGAAACCATTTTATTATCATTCATATTATTATGCAATTCAAAGTATTTCTCAATTTAGTTTACCCATGTAAAGACTTACATTCCATCAAACTTCTTTAATTCAACATTAAGAAAGTTGAGACTTATAGAAAACCATCCATAAGAAACTCCATATTAGAGTTAAATCCACTTGATTAATTCTTACTATTAGAAAGTTATTCAAACTAAGCACAATTTTTATTTTCATGAGTCCCTTCAATTACATTATAAATTTGAAGGAGACTCCCATCTAGAGCGTGTTTGATCTTATCTCCATATATTCCAACTTTTATTTCATATGTTGTTCCAATTATTCCAATTTTTCATCCATCTTCCATTCCATGAAAATTTGTAACTTTTCCATCTTTTGATCCATACTCTTTTAACTACTTCTTGCACATGGGACAAATGAACCTTTCACACTTCCTTAAATCAATTCTCCATTGGACAACTAGTTATGCATTTCTTCATTTTCTTCATTTATCATGAATAAACTTATAGAGGTTTAATTGGTGTTGTATTTTTTTAGCACCCTTTTCCATGTGGAATAATAATAATCATATTAATAATATTTTTTCTCTTCATCCCAATTTTTTAATCATCAAATAATAGATCTTATTATCAAAATTTATGCCAATTGTAAATTGCATACCTTTCAAACCCTAATTTGGAGATTGTCTAAAAGGATGAAATTTATTTTAATGTATCTTTGAAATTTAATCCCTTCTCAATCTAAAAATATTTCTTGTAGTACAATGATATTTCTTCTTAAACTCATGAAAATTTTTACAACATGAAACTTCACTTAAAATGTTATAGTGAAAAACAAATGATTTGTTTCAAGCAAATTTTAAGGATAATAAAAAAACCATAACTTCCACAAGATATATCTCTTAAAGTATAATGATAAAAAGTCCAAAAAAATGTCCATGCATATTTCACTATGTCTCCTTAGTATTTCGAAAAAAAATAGTCTAGGAATTTTCCCAAAACAGATATAGCAAAAATTCCAAGATGACCTGCATTAGAGGAATTTTGAGGTCAAAAATGAGATTTAAAACAAAAAATGTACTAAAAATCAACTTTAAAAGAACCATTAAGATTCAAGACGCTGAAGTCATCCCCAAGGTTAAATACATTTAGATGGAAAATAACAAAAATAAAAATTTAATTATATTTTCAACTTATCCCCTTATTAGTTTACTTGGATGTGGAATTTAATTATGCATACAACAAGTACCCACTCTATATACTTTTGAGTAGATCCACAACAAAAAAAATGAAAATACATGAATTCAAAAATATGATTATATTAAGCCCTATAGTATATGATCTTTTAAAGAATGATATAACTTATGTCACACAACAATGGTTAATGCATTTCATGCAAATTGTTAATAGGTCAAAAGTGGTAGAAAAACACTATTTTTCTTATTTTCTCCATAATGCACGTGTATTTCTAGGCTATAGAACTACAAAATTTGTTTTTATTGAATAGAAACATGCATGAGATATTTGTTTATAAAAAAAAAAAATGCACAGTTCCCAACATCACTTTTGTCCAAAAACCTGTTAGAAAATGCAAAGCTACAAATTGTTGGGAATATGATGTCAAGAGTTATACATCATTTAGTTAATGTTTGAAGTGGCACCTTTTACAAATTATCTATATTTATCCTTGGGATAATGGGAAACTTACGTAATTTAGTAATAAGATCAATTGGGAAAAGAAGTCTCTTCAAATTATATAAGAAGATAGACATAGTGAGTCACTTAAGGTACTCAATCAGAACTACATCAATTCCAATCATAACCAATGCCAAAATTCTTCCTACCAATTCACATTAGGAAAAGTGTTAACACTCAGGCTTCAATTTCTACAAAATTGGTTGAAAAAACACCTTGTAGCCTTATTTGACAAGTGAATGGAAAAGGTGCCTAGTAGGGATTGTTTCAATTTCAACATCAAGTTAAACTCAAATAAATATATAATTGTGTAACTATGAAGTGGATCAGGAAAAACAATCATTTTTAGCCTATTGTAATTATATAGATGATGAAATTAGAGAGGCAAGGTGTATAAATTTATGATGAACACATTCTTGGGTTCCAATCCCTTGTTGAAAAACAGGTATTCTTGATACTATCTATGAGGATGTCCATTCACCAACGCATTTTCACCAACAAGGGAATCAAGGGCTATAAACTCTCATTGAGTTGCCACTTCCCTAAGGTTAATGTGTATACTACAATTTTAACTCCCTTACTCCATTGCCCCTAAGAACGGTGAAGAAATCCATAACTTATCTAGGTGGATGAAAGTCTCATGAGTTAACTTGAAAGTAAGTTATCTATACAGTTATTGCTTATTAAACTAAAGAAATAATTAGAAAATTATTTGAATTAAAATGTGTTGCAGATAAATGTCATTTCTTTTTAATATTTGTTTTTCTATTGTTATAAAACAATGAGGCATAAAGATGATAAATAATTTGGAACTAAGTAATGATATTATTAGAAGCTTGGTAAATGATTTTAGAGAAATTAGTATTTAAACTCATTCGAAAGATCATAATGTGGTTCATTTTGTATTTTCACAAGCAATCATAGAAAAGAACGAAAGAAATATTTATTCTTTCAATCCAACATCTAAGCTCATTAAAGTGAATGTATATTCTATTAGAAGAGAACATCTTGAAACAAGAAAGTAGAGACATTTTCAATCTTCACTAGTAGATTGTTTCATTATGACATGAAGTTGATTGAAGTAGTTAAGGGATCTAGTGCATAATTTTTGGCATGATAAAAAATGTCTTATTTAAACTAAAAGGATGCATTAAAATTGAGAAGGGTTTCTTATGCCAAAATACACCCCTTCTCCATAACAACCATGGAGACTGCACCAAAATTTGCCCTCTATTCCACATGGTGAATGAACTAAGTTAATCCAACACCTTTTCCAGATCCCACACTCTTGTAATAGTCATGACTACGGATTGGATTCAACTTTCTAGCACCCTTGAGTGGTTCCCTTTACTCTGTAAAAAACCACATTCAACCCCCAACAGTGCACTACAACATTCTACGCAATCCCCAAATTTCACATGTCATACCAAGAGATAACACCTCGAAACAAATTTTGATTTTTCATTAAGGATGATCATAGAAATATACATGGAGGGAGAGACTCTTGGTCTTCATCTCCCATTGTCTCTTCATATTCCAATTCTCCTTATTTTCTATTTACACTATTTTACATGGATTTACCTAATCCTAAAGATTAAGTGTCAACATTCCCCCCTATATTTGAAGGGATGTTGGTGAGTCCAAGGATTGTTTTGAATCTTTCGAACTTTTCTCTTCCAAGAGCTTTGGTGAAGATGTATGTAGTATTGTCATTTTTGGAACAACGTTTTAGGTGAATCGTCTTGGCCTCAACATGATGTCAAATCAGATGGTATTTTTTATTGATATGCTTTGTTCAATCATGAAAATTTGGGCTCTTGGCCAAATTTATTGCAGAAGTTTTATCAATCATGAGAGGAGTTGAATGCACTTGTTTCTCCTACAAATCTTCCAGAATTTTCCTGAGCCACACAATTTCCTCTGTTGTTACAGCTGCTACCACATATTATTCCTCAGTTGTGGAATCTACTAGAACTGATTGTTTGTGTGACCTCTAAGAGACAACCCCTGATCCAAGACTCATAGCATAACCTGGAGTAGATACCCCAGTTTCTTTATATCCATCAAAGTATGAATCAAAGTATCCAATCAAGTTGAAGTCACCCACCTATGTATACTTAAGTCTAAAGTCTTGAGTTCCCTTCAAGTACTTTAGAACTCTTTTCGCAGCAAACCAATGTCCCTCAAAAGAATTTCGTATAAACCTGGAAAGGATTCCAACATCAAATGAAATGTATGGTCTGGTAGTAGTCAGGTAGTTGAGACTTCCTACAAGCTATTTATACTTGTTTGCATCCTCAATTTATTTTCTTTCAGTGGATGTGAGGTTTAAGTTATGTTCCATTGGAGTAGTCAAAGATTGCACTCATCCATGTCAAACTTGTTCAACAAATATCCAATGTACTTCTTCTAAGAGAGGAATATAAACTTCGGAAATTGAGTTACTTCAATACCAAAATATTAGTGAACATACCCCAAGTCTGTCATTTCAAAACCTTTCCTCAATTCCTTATTTATGGATGCAATATATCTATCATTGTTCCTTGTCATCAAAAGATGATCTGCATACACCACAAGATATGCAATTGTTTTGCCAACTTTCTTGACAAACAATTTGCATCATCAAGATCATAATGTTTGAAGTTGAGTTTCAAAAGATGCTCATTTAACTTCTCGTACCAGGCTCGTAGTGCTTGCTTGAGGCCATACAAGGATTTTACAAGATTGCATATTTTATGTTCCTAACCCTTTACAACAAATCTTTCTAGTTGGGCATAAAATCATTCTCTTTGATATATCCATTTAAGAAAGCAGTTTTTACATCCATTTGATGGACTTTCCAACCATTCTGTGCTGCTAAGGAAAAGAGTGTCCAGATGGTAGCTCATTTTGTTGTGGGGGAAGAAGTCTTGTCATAGTCGACCCCTTCCTTCTGTGAAAAACCTTTTGCCACAATCCTGGCTTTGTGTTTGTCAAGTGAGCCATCAACTTTATATTTGTTCTTGTAGACCCACTTGCAACCTATTGGTTTGGTTCCCAATGGATGATCAACCATCTTCCAAGTTCCATTCTTTATCAAGGCATCATACTCTTTTTTCATCACTTCTTTCCAATTCATCATGAGAATTGGCTTCTTTGAAGCAAGTTGATTCAAAATTTGTGAACAAATTCAATTCACAATCATAAGAAACGTCCATATCAACAAGTGAATCAGAATTATCTACATCACCTCCATTGTGTCTCATTAAACTTATTGTTCCTGTCTTTCTAACCTCATTAGGATGAACAATTTCAAGTGTCTTTGTCAGCCATTTTGGAGGACCTTTCAGAGATGGCCCAGGCTTAATATTTAGTCTCCCAATTCTATCAATCACATCACTCAAAGTGTCATTAGTGGCTGAAGCTTCATGTGGGGGAGAGAGTGCTTCAGAAGAAGATTACACAAATTGATCCAGTATAGGAATCCCCCCTTCAATATGTGGAATCTCATTATCAAATTCTTGAAAAGACTTTGTATGTCTGAATCTATCCAAGCAATCAAGCTATTGCTTAACAACATTGTCAATCTTGGAAGATTCAAGAAATATCACATCCCTAGACACTATAAACTTCTTATTAACTTCATCATAGTGACGGTATGCTTTGGAGGTATTTGAGTACCCCAAGAAGAAACACTTATGACTCCTTGCACCAAGTTTGTTTCTTGGTTGCTTAGGTATCAAGGCATAACAGGTGGAACCAAAGATCATGAGATGCTTCACTGAATGAATGTGGCCATACCACATTTCATAGGGAGTCTAGTTTCTAATATCAATAGTTGGACACCTATTCTTTATATACACAACACATAGAATTGCATCGCCCCAAAGCATCAATTTAACATTCTTAAAAAACATCATGGAACATACCATATTTAAGATTGTCCTATTTATTATTTCAGCACCATTATGTTGGGGATTATAAGGCGTAGTTGTTTGATGTTTGATCCCATGATGGCAAAGATAGCTTTCAAATTCATTTGAAGTGTATTATTTTCCATTATTAGTGTGAATAGATCCAATATGAGATTGTGCATCATTTTCAATCCATACATGAAAATTATTGAATGCTTAATAAGCATCAGATTTGCTCTTCAATAAATAAACCAACACATTCTAGTGTAGTCATCAATAAATGCAATCATATATTTATTTCCATTTGCAGAAGGAACATGCATTGGGCCAAATAAGTTTGAATGAACAAGTTCAAGTTTTCTATGTGCTCTGGAATGTGAATCATGAAAATACTATTTGTTGTGCTTTCCTAATATACAAACATCACATTGCTTAAGTTTCCTAGGAATTGTAGGCAAACTAGTAACACCATTTTTCTTCAACATACGAAGGTTTCCATAATTCAAGTGTCCAAATATAGCATGCCATAAGAGACTTGATGGAAATGTACCTTCAGCATAATGAGAATTGTATGATTTTTATTTTTTTTTGCATGAGCAGAGGTACCTTGTAGCTTCGGTAGTCTTTCTTCTTCTATCCCTGTCATGAAAAGTGAGTGATCTAATGCTTTTATGACCTCGAACTTGCCATCAAATATATGAATGGAGTGTCCTTGCTGGCAGATGTGGACCAAATACAACAAGTTTCTCCTAAGCTCCAGGAGATATAGAACATCATGTATAATAAAGTCTAGAAGACCAGGCAGTTTGAGCCTGATGGTGCCAAGCCCTAATGGCTTGAGTTTTGACTTTTCTACAAAGTATATTACTCTATCAACATTGTCAGTAAATTCTTAAAAAAAAACTCTTCTAAAAGTCATGTGTCAAGTTGTTCCTGAATCAAGCAACCAAACAATTTTCCAAGAATCGAGGGAAGAATTAAACAAGTCTTCAGTTACTCCACTATCACAATGTGCCACAACATAGTGAGCATATTTGGGTGCTTTACTTTTCCCTTTGTCATTGGTTTTGTAGGTTTTAACCCTATACAGAAATTCCCTGCATACGAATTCTTAAACACAAAAAATAAACAATGCGAGAGCATAACACATAAAACACAAATACACAGAGATTTTCCCCTAGATCCCAAAACCGGGACTACCAACTTGATTTTTCATTATGTTCCTTTCAATGTTATAATACATATTTATACATGTAATACCATGGACCAAAAAACCATTGCGTCCAATACCATGGACTGAAAACCATCGCATCCAAAAAAATGTGTGAAAATCATGCACAAAACCATAGGTGGGTCCGCCCATCCTAACATAGGGTCCAAAACCAAAAATTTTCGAGGCGCTGCCCTGGAACCCATACAGTGGGGTTACGGGTATGCCTCAAACCCCCTATGACCCCCCCCCTACCC
>APFE030230043.1:0-12374 GCA_000404065.3 Pinus taeda
AAAAACCATTTTATCTATTAATTAAACCACCCATTCAAATAAATGTGATGTGATTTAATACTCATAAATATGCATTGAAACTGATATATAAATTTATATAGATTTTTTTTGGTGTATAAGAATGTTATTTGAAAAAAGAAACTATTTAATTAACTTATATGCATTAGTGTTTTTTGAAATATTCCATAATTTATAATGGAATTAAACTAAAATGCGTTATCCCATGCAAGGAAGCCACTGATCTTTGAGATGTGAAAACCAAAAGCAATTAGAATTTTCCAAAACCATGATTATGCCAAACTGAGGTAAGGCATACTGTTAAACCCTATTAGAGGGTTCTTGGAATGACAGACGGTCTGCGATATAGAGATATATTCAAGTATCAATGTTAGAATCTTGTCTGTCACACAGAACACGGAGATCAAACACCTACCGCGTGATTTCTTTTGTTTATTAGGTCGGTTGCAGAGCATGGGTAAGCACTGCAAATCTGTGATTTCAATCTAACAAGAATCATTATAAACAACAGTGATTATCAGTCTCTATTTGATGACTTATTGTGTGTTTTGGAATAAATTTACAAAAATTATTAAAATAGAATTTTCCGTGACACTCACATATTTCACATATTTAATAAAAACGTAAAACAAAAATAAAAAAATACAAAAACGTCATCAAATTTTAATTTGACACCCACAAAGAATTTGAAATTACTCTATCAACGGACGAGTCATCACTTCATGTGACATTTATTTATTACTTTGTATTAAATGGTGTACTTTTTTAAATATTTATAAATGCACACCTTTAATGTGGTGCTAAAAAGATTATAACAAAAAGGTATCAACGAATGATAACATCACTTGAGTTTGTCATAATGGTTTACGTTGTACTATAATTATCAATACGTAAAGCTGATAAATAGTTATGATGTTTGTTGGACTAGTTGTACTTTGCATTTAACTTTATCCACTTTGTTGGGTTGTATTTAGATTTTTTTTATTATTATTTATTTTTTCATATTAGTTTAAATGAGTTTTGAGAGGTTTGTATGTTTGAGTTGTCGTGACTCAGAAATATTTAAGTTGTTAAAATTATTTAGGGACCTCACACAGTTTGGGTCACATCAGCACTTAGCATGGTTAGATTGTTGCCCAATGAGTTTCAAATTGGTGATATTTACGCCATTGAATACCTTAACATAACACTTTGTCACTGTCTACTCTACACCTTGTCCGTTATTGCATCAATTATTAGAGATTTATAATATTAAAAAATCTGGATTATAAGACCAAAACTTTTACATATTTCAATCTTCCTTGCAAGTTTGAGATTGAGCACAGAAGCTCAATCAAAACCCTCAAGCGAGTTCCCCATGACACAAAAAATTTAGGCACTTTCCAACTACAAATTTTCCAAAAAAAACCCAATATCCAAATACATTTACATTTCATTTTTCACTATGTTTGTTCTGATTTGGTTTTACTTCTTGTTTTCCCTGGTGACATACTTTTTCCTTTCTTCCCAACTTGAGTCCAACCCGTATATTCTGCAAATTTCGATGGGCCATTATTCGCCAAGGGCACGTTGTTGTTCTTGAAATCTTCCTTATATGCCTGATCTACCCAAGAAGTTTCCTTTCCAACATTATTCCTTGTGGTTTCAGAAGGGGGTCTATTTTCCACAAGGGTTTGTTGCTTTTCCACTTTCACTGAATATGGAGAATCCTCATTGCCATGTGATTTTTTCCTGATTGACTTTGTTTCCTTTGATGCATTTTCTTTAGCAATATCAACTTTTGGTTTAGCTTATGGATCTTTCTTATCCTGAGATTCTCCCTATTTATATATCGTATAATAATCGCCTTGAGTTCATTCCCACCCTTTAGACCTTCATATTTTTTTTTATTTTTTTTATCTTTGTTGCTTTGACACTTAAGACAAATTTTTAATTGCAAGCCTAGTTTCATAATAAGATCTACACCAGAATGAAATATTTTCATAGTCGATCTTTTGGACCCCAGACATAATGTGGGGTCGTTAAATTGATCTCAGTAAGAAAACCTTGACTGAAGTCCATATCCACACAAATTTGAGCATAAGTTGTTTTATACAAATTTCTTGTATCTGGGTTGTGGCAATAAAACTTTCCAAGAGCATTCCCAATAGATGATAACGATTGGAGATTCTAAAGATGTAAGGGTAGGTTCGAAAGCCTTACCCAAACTGGAGTTGTGGAAATTGATGTCGTTACCAAATCAAAAGTAGGAGACCAGGGTTACATGCAAAGAGTGACACTACCCCAAAACCACAGCTCTGATTCACAAATGGCCTTCTTGTCCTCAATATTTTTGAAAACAATAACGAAAAATCTTGATCCATGGGATAAATATTCAAATGATCCATTTGAATGAGGTTTCCATGTCTTAGAGATCCATTTGTAATGATATGTTAGTCGCAGTCAAAATCCATTAAACCTGCAAACAAATTCTTGCTCTGAAAAAACTTCTCACAGTTGAAAGATTCCTTGCCAAGTCTAAATTTTCATAAAACCGAAAAAGTGTTTGCTTGTCTAGCAACCAATCCTGCAAAATAAATTGTCTTCATCTTTGAATCACTAAAATTCACCATTGATCTTATTGCAACAGAGATTTCCAAAGAAATCCACGCACTCAAAGCATAGATCAGCTGACTAATACACCGATTATAATTATTGATATTTAATCAAGTTAATTTATTACTACATTAATCATAAATCATAAATGTGAGTTGTATAATAAAATTTAGTATATATAATTTTAATTTTTTATTTGTTGTTTTATTTAATAATTAATATAAAATAGAAATTAAAACAATTTTAATATTACATTATATATATATATATTAAATAAGATCTAGTAGGCTTAAATCCAGTAACGATCCTTGAGTATTTTGATATTAAACGCCTCTAATTACATTATTTAAACTAATAAATTAAAATACCAATTATCTCTTTAACATATATATATAATAAAACAAATATGCCATATCTAAAAATAAATATCAATTCATTATCCTCTCATCTAAAGGAAAAGATCAATTAGTTACTTTATGACTTGTTCAAATAAGACAATGTTAACCTATATTAATAGTTATTAAAATTGATTTTTTAATGGTCAGCAATTTATTTCTTACTTCATAAGTGGTTAATTATTTATTTTATATAGTTAAGTTAATTCTTTTATTCATTTATTTTATATAGTTAGGTTAATTCTTTAATTCTTTATTTTATAATTAAATTAATTTATTTTCGATTTGTCAAAAGAACAAAGATTTATACTTATTTATATTTTTTGAAAACCCAAAAACCCTTATTTATGATTTGAACAAAGAAAAAAGAATCATGCTTATTTATATCTTCCCTTTTATGTGATTTGTGAATTATTATTATTATCATTATCATAGTTTTAAATAATTAAGTTAATTCCTTAATTCTTTACTTTATAATTAAGATATTTTTTTATTCTTTATTGGTCAAAAGAACAAAGATTTATACCTATTTATATCTTTTTTGAAAATCCTTTTTTATGATTTGACCAAAGGAAAAAAATTATACCTATTTATATCTTTCTTTTATTTGATTTGTGAATGATTATTATTATCATGCTTTTAAAAACTTTTGACAAAGATTTATACTTACTCGTATCTTCCTTAATTTATTTTATATAGTTAAGTTAATTCCATAATTCTTTATTTTATAATTAAATTAATTTGTTATTTTTGATCGGTAAAAAACAAATAGTTATACCTATTTATATTTTTTTGAAAATCCTTATTTATGATTTGACCAAAGAAAAAAGATTCATACCTATTTATATGTTTCTTTATTTGATTGTGAATGATTATTATTATCATGGTTTTAAAACTTTTGACAAGATTATACTTGATTATATCTTCTTATTTATTATAATGTTTTAAAAACTTTGACAAAGATTTATACTTGATTATATCTTTGTAATTTGATTCGTGAAGATTATTATTATTAACATTGTTTTAAGAATAAAGTTAATTTTTCAACTTTATATTTTTTAATACGTAGGAAGTTATTTTATTTAAAAAATATAAAATTGGTGATTTCTTACATAATACATTTAGGTGTAATTAAATTGGAAGTTTTTTTGGGTGGTTTGTCTAGAATTTTATGGGAAGTTGTTTGAAATGTAATTGAAAGTGTGGAACTCTCTATAATGATTAGTGCTTTAAGAATTTTTTAAATCTTGATATATAGAAATCAAAATTTAATTTAAATAACAAAAATCAATATTTTACAAAAAAAAAAAGTCAAATTCAAGTTTAGACAACCTTTGTATTTAATTAAAAAATGGGTATTAATTGCACATTTCTTGATTTATAAACTATTATTATTTTAAAAATAAAATTAATCTATTTTTTTGTATGTGGTTCATGAACCTTGGTGAACCACGAAATATTTGTATTAGGGAGATCCACCTGAAGGGATCACATCACTTCATATCACCTCAACCACAAAGCCTAACCCCTAGAGTATAAAGAGAATAGAACCCATGACCTCTCAATAGCAAAAGGTCTTTAATGATGAGGACAACCAATCAAACTAGCCCTCAATGCTACAAAAAAACAACAACAAAAAAGAACAAAAAACTTTTCTTTATTATTTGTTCCAATAATATGATATTTATATCATAGAGGTTAGTCCTCGTTAAATTTTGTAAATTAAATATAAAATAATTTTTATATAAGTTTTAATTATTTTATTAAAAGTAATATTAACAACTTTTTAAACTTGTTTTTCTTTCTTCTTTCTTTTTTTGGTCTATATCTAAATGTTAGCCCCAAAGGTTAGCTCAATTAGTCTAGTTCCCATCGTTAAAATACCTTGCTAATAGGAGATCACGAGGACAATTCTCTTCGATATTCTTAGGGTTATCTCTTGTGTCTGTAATCCACGTATAAAAATTACTATATAAATGTTAATGTATAAAATTAAATTAAATCAAATCCATGTGCATTAGACCACCCTGAGAAAACACACAATTCTGATTTAAGATGATACTTGACAATTCTAATGACCTTGTCATACTTTCTAGGCTTATGTTGGAGAGGGATCTATGACTTCTAATATGCTTTGTGATTAAATTATAAACTAGAGAACTACTACCATGAAAAACTAGGCATAGATTATAAGCAGACTAAGGGTGGTGCCACCTCTGCAACACACGTCCATGCGGAAATTACCCAAAGGAAGAGACGTCCAAGGCGCTGAAATAACCAACGTAGTCACAACCTCATTTATAATATGCCAATAAACAACCACGGGGTTGAAGGAGAGGCCTAGATCCCTAGTATTACTATTAAAACCCAAATTGAAGCAAAGAATGGATTTATAAATATGAAATGCCACAATACCTTCTTGAGATGTGGTTTGTATTAAACTTAATCTCACACTGCAATTTTGTCCCAGGCCAGGTCTCTTAACCTCCCATCTAGTTAGCCGAGAGTTTCAGAAAACGCATGAGCTGAAATGTCGTGCCCACCGAAATGTCGCCCAGTTGAACAATTGAAGCCCAAAATGGAGGCCATAACAGAATTGTCGCAAGGAATATTTCCAAGATTGCACAATTGTATCATTGAGCCGAACCAGAACCTAATTTGAGACTGCATGTGAAGAAGACCCCCTTAGAAGGAGAATCACAGGATAGAGTAATTCAGAAGACAGACATCCTTCCGATTTAACATGATAACCCCTGACATTCCACACAATTCCATCTCCACAACATCAAATTTTCTAGTGTATCCTCTAAGAAAAATCATCATTAAACTTATTGAAGGGAAATTCCAACGTTGGAGCAAGTGAATACTAATGTTTTGAGCATGCGAAACTGGAAGAAATACCATAGTGTGACACTGAGACTTGTACCCTGACACTTTTCCAAAGGGGATCCTACCATCGAAGTAATTCATATAATCCAAACATAATTATTTCAATGATTGCAACAAGAAGAGTATGATAGGGAGGACAAATATATGGGGAGGAAGAATATAATGATAATGCTTTCTATTCTAGCCATATTCCAATATAAACAAAACATAACGGAGGTCCTTACATTCAAAGACATAAATTCAATTAGGGGACTGGGCACTTGTTCCTTTGATCATTGATCATCAGCTCAACTTCTTCTAGAGAGCAAGCTTGGTTTGTCATCATGTCTGCTTCTGTGTTGTTGTCCCTGAGGATGTGATAAAAGTTCCTAGAGCGAACACTTGCCATTAGACTTTTGATTCTCTGAAGCAGCGTAGCAAGAGAGATATACTTTGGATTATTTTCATTGTTAATATATTAAATCATAATCAATGAGTCTCCAAATATGAATATGTCCTCCACACCCGAGTCTTTGCCAATGAATAAACCTTGCAGGAGCCCACACATCTCAACTTGGTTATTAGATCTTCTTCCTAGTCCCCATGAGAACTTTGTTTCAGTTATTCTATCAAGATTAATAAGAATCCCTCCACCTCATTCCACACTTGGATTTCTTTTTGAAGCCCCATCGAAATACAATACCCATTTATGTTGTTGCTTCTTCCAATCTTCCATCTCCAAATGAGACAAACACAATTTCTAACTAGAATAAGAAGAGCTAGAGGGAGGAATTTGAGGGAAGGGAATTGACCCGATTCTCTTCAAGGGAGTCCAAGGAAGAATATATGGGAAGAGAGTTAAGTTTAAGGCAAAAGGAGAGGGATTTCAATACAATAGAATTGGAAGACCAAGAAGTCCCTTTAAAAATCACAAATTTTATGGAGAGCCAAATTTTCTAGTAGAGAAATTTAGGAATAACAATCGAAAGAGATTTAAAGGAAGATTTGGATCAAGGGGAGCCCAAATAGAGCATATTCCATGCATAAAATAAATCCTGGTTTCCAACAGGCCACTGAGTCCTGCGAAACAAAGGGCCAAGGGCCTGAGACTAGACATACTTGGTGTAGGAGCATTCAAGGAAAAGGTGGGGAATATATTCTTCCGGGACTTCACACAGAGGGCATCTCAATGGGCTTTGAATTCCTCTCCTCTTCAATTTTTTCTACGTTAATTTTTTTTGTGAAAAAAAACCAACAAAAAATATTAACTTTTGGTAAAGCATTAGGATCCCACAATTTACTCCATATAGAAGACTTGGGGGGATTCTTGATTGAAAAAGTAGATCTGAATATCCATCTTTAATTAAAGAAGAAGAAGATTTCCATCCTATCTTATCCTGAAGATAACGATTGATAAGAGCACTACCTGACATTTTTTTCTTCATAATTTCCCCCAAAGGTTTTATGTACTTAGGGAGGCACCCAAAATTCCAATTGATCCACGATCCTTCATCATTCCAATGAGAAACAATGGCTAAAGTTCTTGCTCCATTCATTCGCATATAGTCTCTTAATGGACACAACTCCTCAATGTGTTCTAACGACCTTTGATGAAGGATTGGGTCCTCCCAAATTTGAATGTTTCTCCATTTATAGGGATCCAAATGAGGTTAGAATCAATAAAATATGATGTAGGAGAGATAAGATTCCAAATGGGGGAGCATTGCCTACTTGCGTCTGCTTCAGGAGTATGTTGGTACTTGGCCTTCAGGATTTGGGCCCACCATGAATTTGGATGAGTTCTTAGATTCCAGTCCAACTTTGCACCTAAAGCTAAATTCAACAATGATGGGTCCTTGATGCCCAAGCCTCCATGGAGTTTTGGTGCTTTGATTGAGTTCCATTTTACCAGGAAATATTTTTTCGTTGAAGACTTACCTCCTTCCTATAAAAAAATCCAAAGAAGGATCCCTAGGTGAAGAAGAATGAATTTGGGAGCCAAAAGAGTGGAGAACTAGAATGGAGGAATTGTTGATAGAATTGCTTTGGAGAGGACCATTCGTCCAACCAGATTTAGCCAACGAGCTCCCCAATTTTCCATTTTACTTTTGATTTTGTCTATGATGTTATTCCATGGTCAGGAAGAGGATTTATTTAAACTTATTGGAATCCCTAAATATTTGAAGTCTTTATAATTTGTCGATATTTTAAATCCCAAGGCCTCTTCAATTTTCCTTTGGTGAAGAGGGCTTACATTACACGAAAAAAAAATGGGGTTTTGTTTCATTGATTAGGCCTCTCAATGCATCCAGAAATTTATCCAAGATCCTTTTGTATCTTTTGGCTTTCACAATTGAGGCTCCCCCCAATAGGATTGTATCATCAATGAATTTCCCATGATCATTACTTTTGATGTCCTCTAAGAAACGAATTCCTGAGGTAATCAATCAATATTCTTTCAAATTCCAGTCTTCTACTTAGGGAGTCAGCCATAATGATGTATAGGAAGGGAGAAAGGGGACAACCTTTCTTGAGCCCCCCTTGAAGTCTTGAAAAAATAAGAGCTCCTTCCATTGATTAAGGGAGCTATCTAGGGGAAACAATACATAGGGTTACCCATTGGATGAATTTTCCATGAAAACACATCTTTTGCATAACTTTGAAGAGGATGTTGTGCCAGACTTGGTCGAATGCGTTTGCCATATCTAATTTGACCACCATTCCCTGGTTTCCCCTTCTCCAACTAGAATCCACTACCTCCTAAATCATGATTAAATTGTCAAAAATACCCCTGCTTGGGACAAAGCCCCCTTGATTTTCAAATATGATGTTAGGAAGAATTTTTTTAAGCCTCGTTGCTAATATTTTGGAGATAATCTTATATGAGACATTTCATAAAGAAATGGGCCTAAATCTAGCAAAAGAGGAGGGATTTCTTTCTTTAGGAATCAAGGCCAAAAAGGATGAATTTATTCCTCCCCCTATGCACATTTATTT
The DNA here is from genome assembly GCA_000404065.3 of Pinus taeda. NCBI lineage: Eukaryota > Viridiplantae > Streptophyta > Pinopsida > Pinales > Pinaceae > Pinus > Pinus taeda. The sequence continues at coordinate 8,874 of APFE030230043.1, forward strand.
AAGAGATTAGCAAATCATTCTTACCAAATCCTTATGAATTAACTCCGAAAATCGCTGATAAAATAGAGCTAGAAAACCATTCGGCAACGGAGCTTTATCAAGGTGAAAGGACAACATTGCATGACTAATTTCTTCTATTGATGGAGGGATTGTGAGTTGTGCATTCATTTCTACTGACATCATCTCCAGAATTTGTTCGAACATTAACTTTTTTGCCTCCTCATTGCTTTGATAATTGGTGCTGTATAAATTGCTAAAGTTCTCATATGTCACTTCTTGTATTAATTGGAAATTATCGTTTTTTTTCCCGTGCACCTATATCTCTGAGATGTTGTTTTTTAGTTCCCTATTCTTTTCTTGATTATGAAAAAAAAATGTATTCTTGTCTCTAGGTTGTAGCCAAACACTTCTTTATTTCAGTCTCCAAAACTTTTCTTCCTACCTTAATCTGGCATGATAAGCTTGAAAAGTTTGTAATTCTTGATGAAGTAATTCTTCAAAGACAACTTCCAATTCTATCTGGGATTAAATATGCTCGACTGTTTTCTCTAAGGAAAGAAGAGAATGATTATTGGATTTCCCTTTTTTCAACCACTGCTTGTTGTCTTGCTTTAACCTTTTAATTTTGATTTCCCAAATGGATATGGGGTTGCCTTCCACCCATTGGTTCCAAGAGACAAACATTATCTTATATAAACCAGGAATATATAACCATAGGGCTGAGAACTAGAAGGGGATAGGACCATAATTCTCGGGAGGGTTCATAGTCAATTTGATGGGCCCATGATCAAATCCATTGTAGGGAAGGATAAAGGACAGGAGAGATAGATTTGTAGAGAGAAAATGATTCAAGACCAAGAACCTATCTAATCTTGTAGCAATGTGCCCAGGGCCAGATCTATTGTTATTCTAGGTGAAAGACATTATGGATGGCTTAGTATCCATAAGATGCAAAGAGTTGATTAGATCCTCCATGGATTCCTAAAAAGGATCCATGACCAACGTCCCTCCTCTCTTCTCCTTATGATGAACGATGGTGTTGAAATAACTCCAAAAATAAAATTTCGCCAAATTTCATGTCTTTTAAAGACAAAAGAAATTTCCAGAACTCCTGTTTTTCCTAAAATGAACAGACATGTAAAGGTTAATGGTTGTGCATACCTAATTTATGACCAAAATTTTAAAAGTTATGGCAATCCAATGCGTTGAATTGAAGTTGTTCAACAACTTGTGATCTAGGAAATTTTCGTGAATGCTTTCAAAAAAAATCCCCATTATACACTACCTTTACTGACAGTTACAGTTTCTTGTGAAATCATGAGCCATTCATATTCTAAACAACTTCAACAAACCATCAACATGAAACAAGAAGCAATAATCACGAACAACCATAAACACGCGATATGATAATAGAGTTCACCTAGTGTGGGCTACATCTCTGGGCCTTGGGTCAAGAGTGGGGAGGCTGCTTCACTAGTTGCTACAGGAAGATGATGAGTACATGACGTAATCTTTGCCAATACAAGGATAAACCCCCTTATCTAGAGTGGCATGTCTCTCCATGAGACGTTCTCCTACAAAGAACTCCCACTCACAAGATGTTCTCCTTCAACATGACAAGGAACAATCTTACATAAAGTGGCATATAATGATCCTCTCACAATGTGGCATACATGGATCTCATAATAAAATCATCATCTTAGAAAAATTCAAATGAACACATGGAAACAATGCACCTTATACCTCTAAGTCTGGGGACGACATGAAAATCAATAGCTTGCACCATCATGTTCCTTACGAAAAATCGTGAAATCTAAGTATAAATGCGACCCCTTTTTGTCACAGTCAAATCTGGGCTCCCCGAGAATCTTTTAGATTCCTTACAAGATTTTCTTTTGGACACGGGGGAAAATTGTTGCTTAGATGAATAAATGGACTACACCATCAAACTCTTGGCGAAAAACTAGTTCAAATGGGTATAAATTTGACATAATTCTAACACCTTCAAAGTTTTGCCCCAAGGGAATCTTTAAGATTCCTCATAGAGAATATTCTTTAGAATATTCCCTAACATATGCTCTAACAATATTCCTAGAATATTCTTGAGATTCATGTCTTCATTGGTCTTCATGTTCCCTCATCTCTCATGTATTCTCTATGGTTCCTTTTGAACCATTTGAATGGCATTTTCTAATAAAGCACAAAAGTGAATAAGACAAAGTGTGTGGTTGACATAATGGTTGGCATAGTCATATTAAGCTACTTGTTATTGGAGAGGTTTATGGTTCAAAACCCATGGACTCCTAAATTTTCTTTAATATGGTTTTAAAGCCCAATTTGGGTTTTAATATAGTTTTCAAACCATATGATATATGGTAAATGTATGCCCATATTGTAACGACTCCCCAAATCATGTGAATAAGACAAAAATGGAGGTAGCACCATGTCAAGGCCACTTGAGCCTAATTTGAGGTGCCATGTTGCACCATGTGATTGGTCCATGTGGCAAACTCTCATTGATCCGCATCATATACTACTTTTGTCACTTACTTGCCATGTGTAGACTTGTGGCGCTGCCACTTCATTTGCTTGTGGGTCCACCTAGTTCGCTGACTGGGCTACCACATTAGCTCTGTGGGTCCCAATAGGTCTGCTGACTTTGATGCCACATGTCATATGTAGGGCCTGCCACATAGCAGATTGTTGACTTTGACTTTGACTTTCTCTCGTTTGACTGAGCATAACTTTCCCATATGAACTCAGATTGAGGCATTGTTTGCGTCGTTGGAATCAAGAAGACGAACTCTATGCTCTATTCCTATTTTAGATAAAATATGAAGAGTTTTATTTTTTAGCCTTTTTTGAGCCACTTGGACCAACTTGAGCTGATTCGGATCCCAAAAAGTACTTAATCCTCCTAAAGCTCCCTAAGATCTAACTAAATGAAGAAGGCTCTTATTCCAACTTTTGTTCTGAATATATGATAGATCATTCTCATCCATTTTATTCTCCTGGAAGAGGGAAATGGATAAATTTTCCTTTATAATTAGTGATTTTGCTTCTGTTATTATTTTCCTCAAACCGAAACCTTTGTAATTCCAGGAGATTACATTCATAACTTACTTTTTGGGATGAGATGCCCCTTTCGAGGAGTTTGTTGATACTCCCTTTTTTCCTTCTTTGTTTCCATGGTCTGCTAGCTAACATGGAATAGTGCTTTGATGACCCAACTCCTTTTATTTTTGAGTTTTCTCTTTCACGATCTCTCTATTAGTTTTCCACCCTATTCTTCGAACTTTCCTATACATTTCTCTAGATTTCTAAATGTTTGATTTCTTATCTACTGAACTTACCATTAAGACTGGTCTTGTAGCTTCTTCAAAGAAAAGGTACGCCTCCTCTTCTTCTTTTTATGAGCCATCTGAAGATTCTTGGGAGTCTTCAGGAATTTGATTCTCCTTTGCTAGGGATGTCTCTTGTTGTTGTTAATCGGGCTCCTGA